>JANSVA010007699.1:0-16050 GCA_025504915.1 Erythroxylum reticulatum | reverse complement strand
TCAACACACACTTTTGCACAAATGTATAAGCTTGCCTTTATGCATATCTATGTATATCAAAAATACACAATGCATGTTCAATGACAATCCTAGGTATCTTATCAAATTATCATCACCATATCATTTAAATATCAAAATTCTCATAAATATAATTAGTACTTAGGGTTTTGACCACAATAAAATAGTGTAAAGTTAATTTCATAACCCAATTGATCATTTCAGATTTTTCTTCCAACATACTTTCGGGTCAACATTGTATGATCATTCTGATAAGGTAATTGACACAATTAGGCAACTCTTCCTTCTAGAAAATTGTTTCCTAATGTCTTAACTTTCTAATGACACCTAAATCATTAAATTTAGTTCACTATTTCCAAAGTTATACTCAATGTACTTTATACTGTTCTTTAAACATAACTGTACTATGTGTTCAACTTCAAGTCAAATTATAAAATTCTTAGAGACAGAATTACAATTTAATCTGTTCAGAAAATTTCTATCCATAATTCTCTAGTTCAATTGAAATCAAGAATCGTTGCATGTGTGAAACCTATAGATCAAAATATAATCAAAATACCGAAGTATGTTCAGTAAAAATCATTCCAGTTATCATACTTCAACACAGTCAATATTTTCATCTTAAATTCATTAATCAATCCATTTCAGATGATTATAAATTTTGTTTGAGACGATGATCAATGTCTTAGGAGTCTATTGGTTTAAGAATCAAGTCATTTGGATGTCGGGTGAAGAACCTATAGAAAAATATCAAAGGATGATTAGAAGCAAACTCAACATTAAAGGTCACGATTGTGTGTCTGCACGATCGCAATATCCTACCTGTACCTATGAAGTCACGATCATGGATTGCGATTCGCGACCCTCCTTAAAGAAGTCACGATCGTGTTGAAGCACGATCACACTTCCTTCTCTTCTTCACCAAATCGTTTCTTCATCTTCTCCTTCTATTCCTTTTATTTGTTCTCACTTCTAAAACATTTATTATGCATTTCTATACCCAATTCAATCTTTAAACAAATCTGATTCAAACTTACCATTCAAACACTAAAAATTCGAAACTTAATATTCGTTTCCTCTCTCTATTGTATTTTTTTCTAGATTTTTATTCTCATCTCAAACTTCTTCAATGAACACCTAAGATACTTAAACAAATTCTTCTAACTTCATTTTAGTTCATTATCACACAACAATTCAAAAATTCAAGATTCACACTTAAACATAAAAATCCGATTCTTATACTTGGAAATTCCAATTTCTATAATTTGTTTCTCTTTCTACTTTCATCTGATGCATTTCCCACTTTTCTACTCATTCATTCATCACCGAACTACACTTTTTACTTATGCATGTATTCATTTATGAACATTAAACCATCATAAAGGATCACTTATGTGAATCAACAGTAGTTCCAAAGATGAGAGTGAATCAATTTCACACAAAAAGCTCTTCAGTGATGGGTAATAGGGAAGAGCATTTTGGTGTTGAGTGTTTCAGCGAAGAACATAAGCTACAGTAATCTCCTCCTAACCAAACATATTAATATGTGTATTCTTTACATGTCTTTCACATGTTACTATTCACTAGAACCACGTATCACAATTTAATTGGTTGTATTTCCTAGTCCAAAATACCCCAAATTTCTAAAAATTTAATAAAATTCACCAAAAATTATGAAATAATCTTAATATTCTCCAAATAAAATTTTCACCATAAATAATCCACAATTCAATTTTTTAATCGCATTAATAACTCAATTATACCTAGAAAATGTCAATGTATGCATGCACAATCATATGAATGCGCAAAGATGTGCGTGTCATATTTAACTTAAGCATGATATGCATGTTCTAATTTCTCAGTAATTTTCTCATTTACACTATTCTAGCCTTAATATACGGAATGGGATGTTACAATTCTCCCCTCTTAAAAGAAATTTCTTCCTCAAAATTCTTACCTGAATGGTCAAATAGGTAGGGGTACTAATTTCTCATTTGCTCCTCCATCTCCCATGTGGCTTCCTTGCTCGAATGATTCTTCCGAAGGACTTTCACTAGTGGGATCACTCGGTTCCTCAATTGCTTATTCTGATAGCTAATTATCTTAACTGGTTCTTCAACATAACTTAGATTACTAGAGACTTCAATCTCCTAAGTCAGTATCACATAAGTTGGATCCGACCGATATCGCCTAAGTATACTCACATGAAACACATTATGTATTTGGGCCATTTCAGAAGGTAAGGCAACTTATAAGCTAATGGCCCAACTTTTTCGATTATCTCATACGGACCGATATACCTCGGACTTAGCTTACCCTTTTTACCGAACCTCAATACACCTCACCAAGGTGATACTCTCAGAAATACTCTATCTCCCACCTAATATTCCATATCTCTTCTGTGCTAATCTACATACCTCTTCTATCTATCTTGTGCTGCTTTAATTTTGCTATGGATCAGTTTCACCTTGTCAACTGTATCCTGAATCAATTTTGGGCCTTCGATAATTCTTAGACCCTCTTCATCCTAATATACAGGAAAACAACACATTTTTTCGTAGAACACCTCGTGTGGAGCCATATCGATATTGCTGTGATACTGATTATTGTAGGCAAATTCAATCAAGGATACATACTAATCCCATACTTTTTGAAACTCCAGAATGTAAGCTCTGAGCTTATACTTAATGGTACTGATCATCCTCTCACTCTGACCTTCTGTCTGAGGATGAAATGCAGTACTGAAATTCAGATTTGTACCTAAAGCTACTTATAAACTACCCTAAAATCTTGAGGTAAAACTAGGATCCTTGTCCAATACAATGGACACTGGAACCTCATGTAATCTCACAACTTCATCCACATATTACCGAGCTAACTAATCTACTGAAAAATTTTCTCTCACTAGCAAGAAATGAGCTAACTTGGTCAGGCTATTAACAATGAACCAAATGGCATCATGTTGGCTCATAGTCCTTGGCAAACCTAAAATAAAGTCCATTCCCATTTCCACTCTAGAATAGGTAACGAATGTAATTTTCCAACTGGAGCCTGATGCTCAGCCTTAACCTACTGGCAAGTTATACACTTAGAAATGAATTCTGCTACTTGCTTTTTTATACCAGGCCATCAAAAATGTTGTTTCAGTGTGTCATACATCTTGGTGGTACTAGGATGCATAGCATAAGCTGTTAAAGTACTTCCTCCAAAATCCCTTTTCTTAAATCATCAACATCAGGCACACATAATCTTTGTTTAAGCCACAATGTATCATCTCTCACTTTAAATTCAGAATCAAGCTTAACTTTCAACGTCTTAGTTAACTTTACTAATTTTGGATCCCTGTTCTGAGCCTCTGTAATTTTTTCTAGAAATAGAGGTCTCAACTTCAATGTAGCTATCAATGTTTCATTATGATCCAAATTCAATTAAACATTCAGCGCTCTTAAATGAACTAGGCTCGGTAACCTCGATAACTATACTTGAGCTACACTGCTATTGGACTTTCGACTTACTGTATCATCTACCATATTAGATTTTTCAGGATGATATTCAATTGTACAATCATAATCTTTTAACAATTCTATCCATCTCCTCTATCTCATATTTAACTCTTTCTGGCTCAACAAATACTTCAAACTCTTATGATCAGTGAACACTTGAAAAGTTTCTCCATAGAGGTAGTGTCTCCAAATCTTCAAGGCAAATACTACTGTAGCAAGTTTTAAATCATATACTGGATTTAAACTCATGGGACCTTAACTATTTCAAAACTCCTCCAACAATCATCATTCCATCTGAAAGGCACATTCTTTCTCAGAAGTTTTGTCAAAGGGGATGAGATCAGTGAAAACCCCTCTGTAAACCTTCTGTAATAACCAGCTAATCTAAGGAAACTCTAGATCTCAGACACATTTCTCGGAGCCTCCTACTTCATCACTTCTTTTATCTTCTTTAGGTCTACCTGAATTCCCTGTGCAGATACTATGCAACCCAAGAAAAGCCAAAATTCACACTTACTGAACTTGGCATATAACTGTTTCTCCCTCATTATCTATAGACCCAATCTTAGATGTGTAAAATGATCTTCTCTACTTTTTGAGTACACCAAAATGTCATCAATAAATACAATCCCAAACTGATCTAAATAAGGTTGAAGTACCTTATTCATCAAAGCCATAAAAGTTACTTGGGCATTAGTCAATCCAAATGGCATCATCAAAAACTCAAAATGCCCATATCTTGTTCTAAATGCACTCTTCAGTACATCAGCCTCAGCTATTTTCAACTGATAATATCCTAATCTTAAGTCTAACTTTGTGAATACTTGAGCTCCCTACAAATGATCTAACAAATCATCATTCCTTGTCAATGGGAATTTATTCTTAACTGTTATCCGATTCAACTGTCAATAATCAATACACAATCTTAAAGTTCCATCCTTCCTCTTTACAAACAATACTGGAGCTCCCTAATGTGACACACTAGGCCTAATGAAACCCTTATCTAAGAATTCCTACAATTGAGTTTTTAATTCCATTGTTTTACAAGTGCCATCCTATATGGAGAAATTGATATAGGAGTGGTACCTGGAACAAGGTCTATGGTGAACTCCATCTCCCTTTTTGGGGGTAAACCTGGTAGCTCTGCAGGAAATACATCCAAGAAATCCCTAACAATTGGAATATCCTGAATGGCTTGTTCATTTCGAGTATCGACTACGTGGGATAGATAATCCTTACATCCACCTCAGATCAGTTTTAACACACTCATAAAGGAAATTAGTCAAGCTAGTACAGCCTAACAAACTCCTTAAAACATCACTCTTAGTTAATTAGGGGATTCAAGAACTACCTACTTGGTATAACAATTCATGACAGCCTGATGTGCAGTGAGCCAATCCATGCCTAAAATAACATCTATTTCCTTTAACTGCAATACAATCAAATTAACTTTTAACTCTGCCTAATTAACCATACTATACACCTTTTATAATGCATCTTTTATAGACCTCACCAATCACTGTTGTGTTACCCGCTAGGGTGCTCACCTCTAACCCACATTTCAATATCTCTCTCACAATGCAATCTAGATGCTAGATGAGGTGTGATGAATTAATGTGTAGATCCTGGATCTACCAATGCATATGCTTAAAAATGAAAAACATTCAACACACCTACTACCACATCTAGGGAGTTCTGTACTTCCTTCCTAGTGATGGCATAGACTCTAGCCTAAGATTGCGGCTGGTTAGTTTACACCTTAGTCTTAACATTGGGCCTTGCTGACTAAGTTCTACCTCTGCCTCTCTTGTAGATTTGACAGCTCTACTCTGCTGAACTATTATCTCAGTCATTGTTCCTCCTCTAACTTTAGACTGTGGTCCTAACATCTTAGGACAATCTATAATCATGTGGTCTACAGAACCACAGTAGAAACAAGCTCCCGTTATCCTCCAACATTCACCACCATGCTTTTTACCACAATGCTCATACTCAGGAAGCTGTTGAGAATAACTGGAGAGCATTTGTCCTCTACCTCTCCTATACTGAACAAATCTACCTCTTGATCAAGATCTGGATTGTCTCAATCTAGACTGAAATCGAGACGATCTATTCTAACACTTTCTGAAGCTTTTGCTAGAATCAACCTGAAATTCATCCTGCCTCTTGCCTTTGACCTCTTATCTATACTCTCACTGACCATCCTTCAATAACTGTTCAATTCTAATCGAGGCCACTCATAAATTTGTAAAACTACCCAGATTCGAAATGGCTAGCCTCGTTTTGATCTCTATATTCAAACCGTCTACATTTATCTTCTTCATTTGAGATTAACGCAGTTGCATATCCCACTAACTAATTGAATTTTATCTCATACTATGCCACTGTGTGTCTGCCTTGCTTTAGGTTTAAAAATTATTTCATCTTTCGATCCATATAAATCTTCGACATATAGTTTTCTCGAAACACTCTCAGAAAATCTTCCCAGGTCAAACCATAAGGTCTAGTGGTACTGCTCGGTACAGTCTTCCACTACTGGTATGTGAGACCTTGTAGTAATGAGATCGCATAATCATATCTTTCATCTGCCTCATAGTCTATCTGGTCAAACACTCTTTCTGTTCTCTCTAACCACCCTTCTCTCTTAGCCAGGTTTCTACTTCCATAAAAGTCCACAGCCCTTTGCTTTCTTAATTTATTGTATCTTCTTTCTCGCCTTACGAAAATTCTCAGAGGAATTTAAGCAAACTCAGGTACAGGAGACTCTACGTTGACTCCTACAGACTCCATATCAATTGACTCTCCAATTTGATCTCCTATGGAAGGTGACCTATAACAAACAAGAATTGTGATCACTTTCTGAATCTCTCACTATTTACCATATCTCATTACTTTGATATATCCTTATAGATGCCGAACCATGCTCTGATACCAAAAATGCAACATCCCACTACCATAAAGTATATACCCAAACATCCAAGGACATTCAAGTACATATCCTATAATAGTGGTATGTTAAAGCAAAAAAAAAAAATCAACTTACATATGGCATCAACTAACTTAATTAAAAGTCATGAAATTTAAAAACCTTTCATTGCATCCATTCACGAAAGCTTACACTGTATTTACAAAATTTATACAAGTTCTAAATAAAAAATAAAAAATACAAATTACAACTCTTTTGATGTCAGCTAATAGGCCTTTGAGCCATAACTAGTCCAAAATGTTCCTATAATCTAGATTAAGAAACTAGGTCTCCTGTCTCATACCTGAAAAGTCACATTGTAATTTTTTATGAGTATTACGAACTCAATGAGCGAACCATCATTGATGATTTTACCCAGATCATATACACAAATCACATATTTCACAAATATTCATTGAAAATATGTATATTCGAAATACTCACATTAACATGGCCTATTGATAGGGATTCGCAAGTATACGGGTTTAGTTACAACAATCAAGTGTCGATTCACAATGACTAGGTCAAAATACCAAATTTATACCTTCTAAATTTGCTAAGCAATTGAATATGAAAGATGTTTTTTTTAAGGAAATATCGATACATGATTAACAGAATTTGAACCAATATTCTAGGAGTTCATCCCAACAAAGAAATTAGGTCATCCTTATGAAATGAAGTACTGATCCAAGTACATTAACCCACTTTTATCAATTAATTCTTTCAAAGTAATTGACATGTTGATTCCAATTTTTGAACTAGTTTCTTAGACCAAAAATTGAATCCAACCCAATGAAATCAATGGTTAATCTCAAAAACTCTTTATGAAGAATTCTATTTCTAGATATTCTTTCAATTAAGTCTAATATAGTAATTCAGATATTAAACATCACTTTTCAGTACCTAGTTTAACGTCTATCATTATTCAATTAGAAACCCTAGATTAGAAAGTTCAAATCAACATTGGATTAAATCACTTTGCTAAAGTCAACATTGAATTTAGAAGTAAAGGCATAAGGTTTAACACATAAATTCCAAGTTGAAACAAACATCCCAGAATAAGTGAATTTATAGAATCTAACTAAATTTAACTAAAATGTAAAACCAGAAACATGAACATTAAAGATAAATAATAAGTGGAAAGAGGAGGAGAAGGAACTCCAATTGCTTCTTGAGTCTTGATTTCTCAATCTCCAAGCTTTCCTTTTTCTTTAATTGCTTTTTGTCTTTCTCCTCCTTCTTGTTCTTCAGCTTAGACTATCTTCGACCAAAAGTCTCCCTCTCGAAGTTTCCCCCTCTTTCCCCCCTCAAAAACTCCTTTTTGATCACCGAAAATTGTAATGAAAAGCTATCATACACAGACTGTGTGAATATATATGGTTAGACCCTGTAACTTTTGGGTCTGGCTATATGTTTTCGCTACGAAAGGACATGGTCCGTGTGAATCTACACGGTCAAACCGTGTTTCTTTCGGGTCTTCAACTTTAAACTTCTACTTTACACGGTCCGTTTGTTTTCATTATCTTCCCAAAACGTCTGCAAATACCAAGAACAAAGGAGCATTATCAGATTCAAAAAAACTAAAGGCAATTTAACATCATTCAATACAAAACGATGACAAAATAGAGCTAAAATATATCAAGAACAATGACTTATCACCTATCATGTATTCATTGCGAATTAGAACAGATAGTTACAAATACAAACATGTATGACACCCCAGATTTGTTATTAATGTTGTGACCGAATGCCTATCACATACATATACAGATACTAGGCCATTGGGCTCAGTCATAACAGAATCACAAAGCATAGCTCTACGTACAAAATCAGAAAGCAAAGCTTTACATACAAGCGCTTTCATACTGGTTACTCCAGTCACAATGCCTTTACCTGAGCATGCGTTTTATAAAATGCATTAAATACAAAATATGCCATGCACAACAGTCACATATGATGCACAGTTAGAACCTTATAATCATTGGACCTAAGTTCGACATTCAACTTTCATTGAGAATACAATATTATTCAAAACTTCACAGCAATCAAAACACTTCCAATACATTCTCGAATATTAAACTCCTCGGACCTTAAGTCTGGAATTCATAAACAAGTCACAATTAATTAATAATTGGAAGTTAAATAAATTCAATCAATCCTAAGAAAATCATCTAGGTTGACTCACAGTACGCTCCAATATGCTATTGCCTAGATGGTTGGAAATGTCTGACTAACGTCCAATATGCTTCTTTAGATCATACAAAACACATTTATAAATATCACACTTTTGCACAAATGTATAAGCATGCCTTTATGCACATCTATGTATATAAAAAATGCACAATGCATGTTCAATGACAATCCCAGGTATCTTATCGAATTCTTATCACTATATAATTCAAATATCAAAACCCTCATAAATATAAGTAGTACTTAGGGTTTGGACCACAATAAAATAGTGTAAAGTTAATTTCATAACCTAATTGATCATTTCAGAATTTTCTTACAACACACTTTCGGGTCAACATTGTATGATCATTCTGATAAGATAATTGACATAATTAGGCATCCCTTCCTACTAGAAAATTGTTCTCCAATGTCTTAAGTTTCTAATGACACAAAAATCATTCAATTTAGTTCAGTATTTCCAAATTTATAATCAATTTACTTTGGACTATTCTTAAAACATGACTGTACTCTGTATTTAACTTCAAGTCAGATTCTGAAATTCTTAGAGATAGAATTAGATTTTAATCTCTTCATACAAGTTATATCCTTAATTCTCTAGTTCAATTAAAATTAAGAATCATTCCATTTGGAAAAGTATAGATCAAAATATATTCAAAATACCAAAATATGTTTAGTAAAAATCATTCCAGTTATCATACTTCAACATAGTCAACATTTTCATCTCAAATTCATTAATCAATCCATTTCATGGTTATAATTTTTGTTTGATAAAAAGATAAATTTCTTATAATTCTATTGGTTTAAGAATCAAGTCATTTGGATGTTGGGTGAAGAATTATAGCAAAAATATCAAAGGATGGTCAATAGCAAACTCAACATTGAAGGTCACGATCGCCATATCCTACCTGCACTTGTGAAGTTGTGATCATGCTGAAGCACGATTGCGATTCGCGACCTTCCTCAACGATGTCCCGATCGTGATAAAGCATGATCACACTTCATTCTGTTCTTCATTGAACAACTTCTTCATCTTCTCCTTCCATTTTTTTATTTTTTCTCACTTCTAAAAGATCTATTATGCATCTCTATACCCAATTCAATCTCTAAACAAATTAGATTTAAACTTACCATTCAAACACCAAAAATTTGAAACTTGATATTCATTTCTTCTCTCTACTGTCATTTTTTTTCAAATTTTTATTCTCAGTTCAAACTTCTTCAATGAACACCTAAGACACTTAAACAAAATTTTCTAACTTCATTTTAGTTCATCATCACATAACAATTCAAAAATTCAAGATTCACACTTAAACATAAAAATCTGATTCTTATACTTGGAAATTATAGTTTCTATATTTTGTTTTATTTTGTTTTCTTTCTACTTTCATCTTATACATTTCCCACTTTTCTACTCATTCATTCATCACCAAATTGCACTTCTTACTTATGCCTGTATTCATTTATGAACGTTAAACCATCATCAAGGATCACTTACTTGAATCAATAGTAGTTACAACGATGAGAGTGAATCAATTTCAAACAAAAAGCTCTTCGGTGATGGATAACAGGGAAGAGAATTTTGGTGTTGAGTGTTTCAGCGAAGACCAGAAGCTACAGTAATCTCCTCCTAACCAAACATATTAATACGAGTATTCTTTGCATGTCTTTCACGTTTCACTATTCACTACAACCACATATCACAATTTAATTCGTTATATTTCCTAGTCTAAAATACCCCAATTTTTCATAAATTTCCTAAAATTCATCAAAAATTATGAAATAATCTTAATATTCTCTAAATAAAATTTTCACCACAAATAACCCACAATTCATTTTTTTAATCGCATTAATAACTCAATTATACCTGGAAAATGTCAATGAATGCATGCACAATCATATGAATATGCAAAAATTTGCTTGTCATATTTAACTTAAGCATGATATGCATGTTCTAATTTCTCAGTAATTTTTTCATTTACACTATTCTAGCCTTAACATGGGTAATGGGGCATTACATTTTATCTAAATTTTGGTTATAAAAGATAGACATAGATGGTGCAAGTAATTAAATTCACTTAACATCACACAATTACATAAGTGATTTTATCTAAATTTTCGTTATAAAAGATAGACATAGATGGTGCAAGTAATTAAATTCGCTTACCGTCTTACAATTACTTAAGTGCTTCTGAATCTAATATTAGAAAATAAATACTAGATCTAGTTGAAGACTAAATAATGTTTTTACAAGAGAGAAAATTTGATTGTTCAATACTTAGAAAAATTATGTATTCAAAGTATGAAATAAGAGAGCGAATAAATCTGTAACTTGAAGCTCAAAAATATCTTTCCTAGAGAGAGAAAGAAAGACTAGAGCCTGGAGAGGCTATGAAAGTAGATAAAGAATAATTTGTGAGAGATACCTAAAGAGGCTCTGCAAGTGTAGAAAGAATACTTGTAAAGTTGAAGAGCATAGTGAAATCTCAGACAAACTTTGAGGATTGGACGTAGCCCAAGGTTAAGGGTGAACTAGTATAAAATTGCAGTGTCTATTCTCTAACCCGTATCTTTAATTTTCTTATCATTAGAAGAGTAGATAATAATACTTACGATTGAATTACTTATCAACTTTAGTAAATTGTTTTTGTGATCATCTAAATTCTGTAAAGAAATTTAAGAAATCTCAAAAAATTAATATCTTTGAAAAGATTACACAATTCAACCCCCTTTCTTCTGTATTTTACATATTATACATGATTTCTATATTAACAAGTGATTTACTTCAGTTGGTATCAGAGCGAGGTTTCCAAGAAATACTGTTATAAAGTGAGGATAAAGATCCATGGCTGAATCACATGTTTTTATAGCTGAAGGTGCCTTGGTCATAAGACCTCCTACATTTAATCGTGAAGATTATCATTATTGGAAGGACAGGATGCGACTCTTTATAGAATCCGCACATATTGATCCTTAGGATATCATCGAGAATGGTTCATATACACCAGTAGACAACGAAGGCAATATCATCTCTCGTGACAAATGGTTAGCCGATTAGAAAGCTCTATTTCAGTTAAACTTAAAGGCTAAGTTCTGCCCTAAGCAGAAGTGAATATGATAAGGTTCATGGATATGAGTCTGCAAAGGAAATGTGGGACACATTAGCCATTGTACACGAAGGAACAAATCAAGTGAAAGAGTCTAAGATTAGTATTCTTGTTCATCAGTATGAGATGTTCAAGATGAAAGATGAGGAGACTATTGATTAGATGTTTGGACGATTTCAAACAATTGTTAATGGACTTAAAGCTCTTGGGAGAATCTACGATAATTAAGATCATGTCAGAAAGATTCTCATAAGTCTTCCAAAAAGATGGAGACCCAAAGTTATAGCAATACAAGAGGCCAAGGATTTAAGTCAGCTGAAGCTAGATGAATTGCTTGGTTCACTAAAGATACATGAAGTAGAGCTTGATGCAGAAGATAATCCTAGAAGAGATAAATCTATTGCATTAAAGGCTGGTCAAAAGAATTAGAAGAACCAGAAAAATAGAAGCATATATTCAAAAGCATTAAAGATTGAAGAGATAAGGAATGATGATGCTAGTGAATCAGATCAAAATTCAAGTGAAGATGATGATGACCTATCCTTCATTTCAAGAAAGATTAGGAGGATGTGGAAAAAGAAAGTGAAGGGAAATAAAGACTTTTGTTTTAAGAAGAATAACAAAGATGAATCAAAGAATGAGAAAAGTTCTATCGCCTGCTATAAGTGCAGCAAACCAAGACATTACAAGTGTGAATGTCCATTCCTCAAAAGAAAACAGAAGAAAAGTAAAGAAAACAAAAAGAGCATGATGGCAACATGGGAAGCTTTGGATTCATCTGAATCTGAATTCAACTCAAAAGCATCAGAACAAGCAAATATATGCTTGGTAGCTAAAAAGGAATGCGATGATAAGGTAAGTTCTAACTTTAATGAACTTCAAGATATATATTTAGAATTGTTAGAAGATTCATATGCTATATTAAAACAATATAGGATTTTAAAAAGAAATTTGTTAAAAGGTTGAAGAACACAGAAGTGTTAGAAAAAGAAAACGTCTGCCTTAAAAAATAAGTAGATGATATGAAAAAGAAAGTAATTGTAGATAGATCTAAGGAAATTAATCAATTGAAACAAAGGATTAATATTCTTTCAGCAGATTTATCAACATTTACTGAAAGTACAAAAAGGGAATGATATGATTGGAAAATATAGACGTCCAAATGATAAGAGTGGTTTAGGGTTTACTAATAGTAATATTCATCATAATATAAGTTTTGGTCCTAACAAAAAGAAAAAGAAACAATATTCTTATTACTCGAGGAATAATTGGAAGACTAACCCCAAAGGACCTAAGAAAATATGGGCACCTAAGAAAGACATAATATATACTACAAATCTCATTTCTTGGAAAAAGCAACCAACACCAATGGTATTTAGACAGTGGATGCTTGCGACACATGACAGGAAGAAGGTCTATGTTCCTATACCTCCAAAATAAGCAAGAAGGATCAGTCAGAAAAATTGGTAAATATTCATTTGCATCTATTGATAATGTTTTACTAGCCGAAGGATTAAAGCATAATCTAATTAGTGTAAGTCAATTATGTGATTCTGGTTTTAAAGTATCATTTAATCAAAATTCTTATGTAGTCAAAAATAAGGATAGTTCCATATTCTTTTCTGCCAAGAGACGAAATAATCTCTATAAGATTAACTTAGATGATTTGAAAAGTCAAAATATTTCATGTTTTATATCAACAAATGAGGAAAAACTGATTTGGCATAAAAAGCTAGGTCATGTTAGTTTTAAACATATTTCCAAGTTGGTTAGACATGATTTGGCAAGAGGATTACCAAAAATAAGTTTTAACAAAGCATATGACATATAAATATGAACCTACTATAACAAATAATCCAAGATGCCATTCCTTATACCACATTTCTAACACACAACACATGTAAATTCCATAGTTGTTTTATTCATCAATAGGTGTACACACTTAGCTTTAAATTTTTTCTGATGTCTATAATTCAACTTAATAAAAATGTATAATAAGAGTATCTCACCCAATTATCTTAATATCAGTACAATCCAAGAAACACTTCAACTCCTTACATAAAAAAAGAGGTTACATATATAAATAGGAAGGTGTAAAATCATGTAACAAACAACTACAACCTATCTTTATATGTATACAATACTTAATTTATTAACTTCATAAAAATATTAAGTTTAATTATAAGACCAAATGACATAGTTGAGTAGTCGTATGAATCTAAATTAGATTCATTATCTCAACTTATACAAGCAATTGTCCTAATTGTAGTAATTATATAAATTAAAAAGTAATATTGTAGTAATTTTACAAGCACTCCCATAATTAATTTGTAATATATTTATACTTAAAATAACTTAAAACATTCATTAGAAACAAAAACTAACCATTTAATGGCTAGGACAGTAGCATTGATCAATTAATTTTATTACAAACTTATGGTATTTGTTATTAAAAGATCAATAGATGGAAACACAAACGAATAAAGTATGTTAAACCTTGAATCATTCAAAAAATAAAAAATAAAAAATAATTATGAAATATTAACGAAGACATAAATACTAGTAAACTAAATATGAATTATAATCTAAAAAGGAAATAATTATGACTAATAGAAAGAGGAGAAGCCAACAATCTTATTTGCCAAAGAAAACTAATGTTTTTAATCTTAGGAAGCTTATTCTGTCACCTTAAAATTTTCCTACAGAAACAAATTCAATTATAAAAAACTAAGAACATCAATTTAAAATAACAAAGTAACTTTTAGAGGGAAGAAAAATAGTAACTCTAACCTTTTAGATAGACAAATGAATTGATACATTTTTAAACAAAGTGGCTTTTCTGAAAGGTTCGTTAGATTAAATAAAATTGATTAAGAATTAAATGCAAGTATTTGAATGCCTTTCTAGTTAATGAAAAATGCAATTAAGTAGATGACGGATAACCTTGATTTCTTTAATATTTTTGTTTCATTTCCTTAAAATTGTCACCTATTTAAGCTAATAGTGATTGAAATCGATTTACTTAAGGATGAGCAAAAGCGTAAGCATGGTAATATTTAATGTGCATGAAAATGGACATATTTTTAAAAGTATTTTGCTTCATTTTCATTTCAAATTACCTTATTTTACTTAACTTAGATTTATTTTCATATAATTATAAGAAATTAACTACAGGATGAAATTATTTAAGAATTATATGCTATTTAAAGCAAAAATATGAAGAAAATTATAATTCTTGAAGGAACGTGGATTGGCCTATTTGTTCCTATCTATGCATATGTGTTAACTTATGTCTTATGTGGATTAAGTAAAATAAGAGACATGATCTAGAATAGGGGCTGAAGAGAGATTGTTGTAAAATTGAAGAAAATTTATTATATAATAGGTCCTAAGCCATAGTTGTGCTAAAAATCATATGCTAATTACAAGAGAAATAATATGATCCATAATATAGGAACACAATTGTGGTAGAAATTATGCATTAATTGTTGGATCCGAAAAAGAAAAGCATGCCATACTTGGAGAACCGGTAGATTTCAAAACTTTTAGAAATCTTATTTGCAGCGGAAGCAATATGTCCAAATCATCATGCCAATCTATACATGATATGGTATAAGGATAATAATAAATATAAACAAGATGAAGAGTATTACCGACTCCTTTGCTATAGCTTTAATTCCTAGCTGCGCTATCCTCCCCTTCTTCTTGTATCAAAGCCTTTTCTTTTGAATCTTTTCCTTTATCAATCTATCTTCTCCTTATTTTTATATCCTCAACCAATTTGATTTACCTCTTGTTCTCCTAGGAAAACTTGGTTAACAAAATCCTTTGGTAGGAAAAGATAAGAAACACTTTGGAGGAGTATTGTTTTAGAAGAAAGAAGGAAACAACTAGACACTTCTCATGCAATTTTCGATTTTTTCATGCAAGATGAGAGAGACAGTGATAAAAATATAAGAATCCCTTCTCACTCACTCCCACTTTCAGTTAACAACAAAGGAAAGAAGATTCCATCCAATGCATCATTTATTCATTTAATCAATCATAAAGAAGACATTAAATGAGGCTCTTCTCATTTGTCTTTAAGATGACCATATGAAAAGTCTATTAACCTAAGTGTTATCATGTTAATTTCAGTTTTTGATAACATAAGAAGGAAGATGGTCCATCCAATGTACATCTTTCTTCTTTACTCCAATCAATGCTAATAGGTTACATGCCAACATTAAAAGATAACCATTAAACCATTTAATGGTAAGTTCATAACTCC
>JANSVA010007682.1:0-16052 GCA_025504915.1 Erythroxylum reticulatum | reverse complement strand
CAAAATAATACAATTCTACTAACCCGTAAAATTTTCCAATGTAAAAACATTCATAATTGTCTAAAAAATCACAAATCGATCCCATTATACCCAAAATGACAATGAATGAATGTACAGACATATTCAGGTGCAAAATTCATAAAAAAGTGTGGAAACTTACTGGAAAGAAGTTCATTATAAGAAAGTACAATGAACTAATAGGAATTAAGGAGAAAAGGGAAGTTAAGGAAAATAATCGAAAGGACCAACCTAAATATCAATACTAATCAATCTAGTATGGCGGTTGATATTATTTTAGCTAATGGACTAAATGAAGTTATTTCAAAAATCTCTAGGGATAAGAAAACTAACCCCCTATAGAGATGAATAATAACAATATGAAGAAAAGTGAGGAAACACCAAATCCTAGCATCCAGGGAAGCTTACTGTAGCTGATGGGGGTAAAGAGTTGCTCCAAACTATTGATAGAAGGAAATCATAAAGAAGCAAGAGTAAAAGCTCCAAAGGTAAACAAAAATAATGTGTCCATTTTTGCATCAAAAGTTAGAGGAATGAACTACCCTAACAAGCTTTATGCTTTCAGTGATTTATATAGAGGGAAATGTCTCTAGTTGTAATCTTAATAAAAAAAAGGAATTTAGGAAAGAAGAAAATTTTGGGACTTTAATAGGGAATCCTATCTAATCAGTGTTAAGGTTTTTTGTAGGAGAATCAGTATTTGTTGCTATTCAAATAATATTGAAATGGATTTGTTAAGCTCTAATGATTAGGTTATACACCTAAACATATAATTTCTCTATAATAAAGTAGTGATCAATGTTTCCTCTGTGTATTCTCGTAATATTTCTTGTCAAAGGAATATCTTATTAATTAATCTTTATAATAAAGTAGCAGATGTAATATTCCTTAGCTAATTGGTGGTGACTTTAGCCTCAACTCTTTATAGATCTGAAGCATAAGGAAATTGTAAATTGAGAAATTTATCTAAGGATTTCAAGGAATGTATTGAGAAATCGAGGCTTATTGATCTGAAGTTCTAAAGGCATATATTAACCTAGACAAACAAGAAAAGCTCTAACTAGTTAATTAGGAAAAAAAAATTAGATAGAGCTCTTATCAACTCTAGCTAGATAAACTGAATCCTTACGAGCATGACTAGGTTTAAGGATCCCCTATTCTCTAATCATACTCCAACCTTGGTGGGAAGCTATTCCCAAGGAAACGTAGAATTTTCCCTTTCAGATTCAATAATTTCTTATCCAATGGGAATGGCTTCATGGAGGTTGTAGGAAAGGAACTAATTACTTTATTATTGGTACTATTCATTTCTCAAATGTCTAAAAGCTTAAAGTTATTAAAAGAGAGCTTAAAGTGATGAATATGGAAAAGGTTTGATAGTTCTTGCTAAATGCACAACAAAATTTACCTAACTCTAAGCATTAAAAATTTATAGCTGTAATGAGCGGGATTGTATCTGTAAGGAATCTTTTATTAGTTTTTGCAATGACAACAATTGATTTCACAGAAATAAAAAGGGGTTTTTTGTTTAATTCAATCAAGAAAACAAATTAAAATTAAAATAATGTAAGCAATTTATAGTAAACAGTCAAAAGTGATAAAAGTGTTGAATATGTCTAAAATCCAGTTCTTGGATCAATCTCGCCCTAGACACGATTAAACCTATCTTATTGTTATATTGCTTTAACACCTCTTTTGGAAATATTGATTATAGACTAATAACAAGTTCTGCTAATCTTGATATTCCTTTAGATTATGTTTATTTTAAATGAGCACTTTAATTAAACCTAGCTATCGAATAACCTAAAACAAGCTCTCTAGATTTAATTGGGAAGTCGCATTATGAAATGAAAAACATATCAATATTGGCAGTAGCTTCACAAGCTCGGGTTATCTAACCTAAGTTGTGTTGTTCCTAATGATTCAAGTTCATTAGTAGTTACAAAAAATCTCAAACATAACAATTATGGATTATATTGGAGATTCTAGTAATGGGTTTATAATAAAACAATCCAATGAATGCATTAAGCTCATCTTTACAATACCCAAATCATTCAACATATAGTAATAATGACATCCTTAAAGAGAGATTCAATATTAAACAAAGAGAAAGATATGTTTAACCATGACTCTAGGTGTTGATTTCACCTCTGGACTAGTGTCAGAAAGTGTAGCCTTCTATGGCCTCCTTGGGTCTCTAAAAATTTTAGCTCTCTTTCGTCTCTACTATTCCTGAAACCCCAAAATATTATCCCTCCCAGCCATCACCACATTCTATTTATACTAAAAACTAGGTTTTTGGATGGACAAGTGTAAAAAGTAACTGGTGCAAATTGATGGCTCATAGTCATAAATGGCCTCATTAAAGTTGACAACCATGATAACATGGTCATAGGTATGAGAGATGACTTACGACCATGACTTATTTTTCGTAGCTGTGAGCTATTGGTCATAACCTTTACTCTTCATATTCCTAGGCATTTTCTTATCTCCTCTTGGTTTAATCCTTCGCCTTCTTGTTCCATGGAGATAATTGAGTGTGAATCCCAAAAGGATGGCTCAAAGAGTATGCTCTCAACTCACATTAGCTATTATGCTTCCAAATTGTATCTAAAACCAAATACGAACTAAAGTAAGTGTCTTAAGCATTTGAAAACAATAATCACTAAGCATCATAGATTAAATGTATCAATAATTAAGTACATATCAAGTTCCCCCACATGTAGCTTTTGATCATCCTCTGGAAAATCATTAAATCAAAGTCACAAACTAGAATACTTACTCATTTTCCATATTTCCCAAGAAAATATGGTCATAAGAAAAGAGAAATAACTTCTATAACCATAGCAAGAACTCAACATTAAATGCCTCTAGTCATGATTAATCAACATTCATCTCCTTTAGAAACTGAGCAAACTAAAGGTAAACTTGGGCAAAATGTGTTTAAATAAAATAGATCTATAGGTACACTCAAACCCCATTCATGATCATGACATTCCACTAATTTGTATATCATTTCATTTCTTTACCATTAAGATTCATATGCATAATTATGAATTGAAGGACTTTTCAAGGTTGTAATATGTGTAAGGGTAAAGGTGAGATGTATTTGGTTAATGTAGTGTAAAATCCATCAAAGCTAATGAAATAAGAAAAACATTCAATTTAACATCAAACGTAAAAATCAACATTCACTCACAGTCATGTACGTTAACTATGATGAATGTAAAAACTATATTTTTCAACTCAAATTCAAGTTCTCACACCACAAACCATTTGAAGCATAAATCAATTAGAATGGATCACTCATAAAAATTAATAATAACTATACATTGAGACTTTAAGGAGTGAACCTTCTGGAAATAACATCTACCTCATATACAGCATACTCAAATCACTCGTTAAATACAAATTTAAAAGGGGAAACTAATCATAAATAAATTTTCAAACAATTGCATTTCTTTCTTGATAATTTTATTTTAACATTTTTTGTTTTTTTTTTCTGTTTTGTGAATAAAAGTTGAAAGAAGTTACATCAATATGGGAATTTCATTGTAGGATATAAAATGGCATCCTAACAATTATAACCAACCTAAATATATGCACACCCCATACTTATAATTTTGTTCATCCACAATTATCCATAATAAAAAATGCTCCACTAGCTTTAAGGCTTAGGTTAGACATCTGGTTAGATTTAAGGCATGTAATGTGGTTAACACAAAAAGAAAAGACAAATAAAGATTAAGGGAGTTTAACAAAGGTATCATATCAATAGGTAGGCTATTTGGCTAATGTAAATAAAGAATTCCTATTGATATGTGTCTAAATGTTAATTCATTTGATATACTACACCTAGTGATTAAAGCCTTATAAATGCTTAGGATACTTACTTTAGCTTATATTGATCTTAGGTACTTTTTGAAAGTAACGAAGCTAAAGTGACCTAAAAGCATTTCATTAAAGCCATCTTCTCAATTTCCATATTCTATTGATTCATGGAGCATGAAGAAGCAGAGGATTGAAAGAAGAAGAGGCAGGAGAGAATGTCAAATGAAAAACAAAAGAAGGAGAAGTCTTACGACCAAACATTGGATTACATTGGTGTGAGAAATCTCTCATGCCTATGCAACATCTCTAACGGTTGTGAGAGATCTCTCATAGTCGTGAGAGGGCCGTGCATAGCTATGCATAGCCATGCATAGTCATGAGAGGTTTATATAGCCATACAATGACCTTGCACGGCCATGAATTCTCACACTTGAGAATTAACTTGAGAAAGCTAGGTGTCCTATCTAGGTGTCACTCAGTTTTAATCCTAAATTTTACTAAATAAGGAAAAGAGAGTGACGACAGAAAGGAGATTCGTTGGGATAGACATAGTCAATAATTCTCTTCTCCTATTTTCTCTTCAGTTATTCTTCATTCTTCAATACTGACAATGGTGATGGAGAGGATGGCCAATGGTGAGAGCTTAAAGATGGAGATGGAAGGCTAACTTTCCTAACACCAATTCTGAGGTGGAATCGAGGCTAAGGAACATATTAAGCAGAATGTTGTTGTGTATCATTTTCTTTACCTCTTTTTGGATTGCTTATGTTATCTTGGATGGATTAATTAGGTATTGTGTGAGAATGATTTTAATGCTCTATTGAATTATTGTTCATGGAAACCTATAGCTAAAGCTTGAAAGCGATATATAATAGTCATTTTAAAGGTCATATATGGCAACTAATGGTATTAAATCGTTAGAGATAACATAAGTTAAATAATCTAAACTTGTGTGAATGTTATTTAAATTGATTTGTTTATCTCACTTATAATGCAACTGCCCAGATAAACTTGGAGAGCTTGTTATAGGTTTCTTGATAGTTAGAGTTAATTAATAAGCCCTTTTTGAATATCAATGATCTAAAGAAAAGTGGAATTAACAGAGCATATTGTTAGTTCACGATCAATAGTCTTAAGAGGGGTGTAGAGAACATAATTTAACAAAATCTATAAAATTGAGCTTAGGTCAAGATTAAACAAAAGAATCTGATTTCAACTCATTCATCAACTTTATCACTTTGCTGCTATTTAATTTGTTTTTTAATAAATTTAATTTTACTTTGTCTTCTAATTTTCTTTAAATGAAAAACCCTATCTTTCTTATACAAATAATTTAGGAAAATAATTGGAATTAATCTTTGTGGAATCACCTTATACTTACCGTTAGCTATAGTTTTATTATAGTTATTTTAGTAGTGTTACGACACACGACTACCTATATCGTTTTCATGTTAATGCATGTGTTAAAATTGTGTGAATAGAAAATCAAAGCAAAGTCAAGATGTACATGTCATGAAGGTCACATGTAAACAAGAGACAATGAGACTGATATGGATGTGTCATTCTATAAAGGCTTAAAATTTCACTAGCTTATGTCTTCCACTAGTCATTACTCTTTTAAAGATAATGTATATTGATCAATCACATGAGTAAAAGTACATGCTCAATTTGCCATGGATTCTTCTAGTCAATTCACTCTCTAATCATGACTATATAATCTTAGAAGTAATAGAAAAAGAGAAATTATTTATTTATTTGATTGATTTTGAAAGCGCCTAAGAAGCCACATAAGTAACAATTAAGCTTAAAAAGATTTATAAAAACTATGATTCCCACCCACCACACCTAAAATTTACATTATCCCTATTGCAACATCAAATGCAAGAAATAGAGCATTTAATGAAAATAGAAAATGCGAGAACGTAAATAAAAAAAATCAACTTCCATTAGATTACCTTGCAAGTGGTGCTTATGTTTCTTGTCATTGGCTTGACTCCATGTTGCCTTATCAAGTGATCCCTTTTTTTCTTCAAGCATCAACACTTCCATAAGCCTTCATAATACAACTTTAGGTGATGACCATTCACTTTGAAAGTCTTGACTGTGATCAAACTCCATATCTCTATTGCTCTAAAAGGAAAGACTTGAGTAACAATAAACGGACCAACCTAATGGGAATGTAACTTACCTGGGAATAATTTGAGCCTGGAGTGACTTCCATATTCTCTTTTCGGAAGCCTTCATAATACAACTTTAGGTGATGACCATTCACTTTGAATGTCTTGACTGTGATCAAACTCCATATCTCTATTACTCCAAAAGGAAAGACATGAGTGATAATAAACGGACCAACCTAATGGGAATGTAACTTACCTAGGAATAATTTGAGCCTGAAGTGCTAGAGAAGCACTTTCTAACCTACAACAAATCTTTTCCTTGAAATCACCTTATCATGAAAAGCCTTCGTTTCTTCAATATATATCATCACACTTTAATGGAAGTTATTCCACATATTCTCCAAATCTTTTAATTGCAACTTTCTTTACACACTTGCATCATCCAAATTCATATTGCATTGTTTTATGGAACAATATGCCTTATGTTACAATTCCACTGGAACGTGAAATGACTTCCAAAACACTATCCTATATGGAGACATTCCGATTAGTGTTTTGTAAGTCATCCAATAATCCTATAGTTCATCTTCTAGCCTCACGCTCTAATCCTTTCTATTGGGATAAACGTTTTCTCCAGGATTGACTTTATTTCTTAGTTTAACGCTTTAGCTTGTCCACTAGTTTGGGGTTCATAAGAGGTGGAGACCTGGTGCATAATGTGATATTTCTTGAATAGCTTTTCCATCACCTTATTGCAAAAATGGGTTCCCCTATCACTAATGATTCCTTTGGAATCTCAAAGTTAGAAAAGATGTTGGATTTGATAAAAGTTGTAACAACCTTGACATCATTAGTTTTGGTGGTTTTTTGTTTCCACCCATTTCGAAATATAGCTAATTACAAACAATATAAAATTAAAACCAAAAGACGGAGGAAAAGGTCCCAGAAATTCAATGCCCCAAATATAAAAAATTTCATATAAAAGAATGGGAGTTTGTGACATTTGATCCTTATGGGACAATTCACCTGACCGTTGGCACCTGTCACAAGACTTGCAAAAGATGGTGCATCTTTAAATAATGAAGGCTAGTAGAAAACACTCTCCAAAACTTTATAGGCGGTCCTCTTCACTCGAAAGTGTCCTCCATATACATATGAGTGACAAAAGGCTAAGATCAAAGGTGTTTCACTTTCAAGTAAACACCTCCTTATGACTTGATCTGCAAAGTACCTTCATAAATACGAGCATCCTAAATGTAGTATTTTGCTTCATTCTTTAATTTATCCCTTTGAGACAATCTAACAAGTAATTTATTATTAACTAAAAAATTCACAATGTCTACATATTATGGAGGTGTCAATTTAATAGAAAATAGTTGTTCATATAGAAATGTATCTCTCATAGGGATGTCATCTTACTTCCTGATCAGACAATTGGGCTGATTGACAACCACAATCCCCCTTGTTGTCTCTTATCTCCAAGTTGATCTCTTAAAAGACTTGAATCCATCTGATTAACCTTGGTTTTACTTCTTTCTTCATGACTAAGTCCCTTAAAGTTACATGATCAGAATGAATAATAACCTTAACACCAAGAAAATAGGTTCAAAATTTTTCTAAAGAAAAAATCATAGATAAAAGTTCTTTTTTAGTAGTAGAGTAAATTAATTGAAATTGATTAAGAAAATTTAAAGCATAATAGATGACATGCAAAGCTTTTCCAACTCTTTGTACTAAAACCACCCCATTGTATAGTCACTTGCATCATACATGATCTTAAAAAGTAGGTTCTAATTTAGAGGTTGAATCACTAGTGGGGACATTAAGAGCTCCTTAAGTGTGTTAAAGGCTTCCTTACACTTATCATCGAACTCAAAGGAGACATCTTTTTGTAATAGCTTGCATAACGGTGTAGCTAAATTCGAAAATTCCTTAATGAATCTACGATAGAAACTTGTATGACTAAGGAAAGGACACGCTTCCTATGCATTTGAGGGGCAAGGTAAAGAAGAAATGAGATCAATTTTTGATTTATCTATCCCTATACCCTTGGCATATATAAGATGCCCTAAAATTATACGTTGATATACCATAAAATAACATTTTTCCTACTTGAGCATAGGGTTAGCTTTAATGCATCATTCCAAGATCAGAGCAAGATTCTCTAGGCATTCATCAAAGGAAGAACCATAAATGCTAAAATCATCCATGAATACCTAAATGATTTTCTCAACATACTAAAAAAAATGCTTACTATACATGTTTAGAATATGGCATATATGTTGCATAATCCAAATGGCATCCTTCGGTAAGCAAATGTGCCGAATAGGCATGTGAAAGTGGTCTTTTCTTGATCTTTTGCTGCAATAAGGTTCTAAATATAACCTCAATATCCATTTAGAAAACAATAATCTTTCAAACATCTGATCAATAAAGTGAAGGGGAAATGGTCATCACGAGTCACCAAGTTCAATTTTCTACAGTCAATATAAACTCTTAACCTAGTTTGCATTCTGGTGGGAACCAACCAACTCTCCTTCGTAATTAGTCACTACTATGTTTCCAAAGTTGTTTGGAACCACTAAAATAGGACATACCCACTAACTGTCAAAGATTGGGTAAATGACCCCAGCATAAAAAAAGCTTCAACATTTTCTTCTTCATGATTTCCATCATCGGAGGATTCAGCCTACATTGAGCCTGGATTATGAACTTGGCATCCTCCTCCAACCAAATATGATGCATATAGAAGGGCTTATTCCTTGGATATCTGCAATCGTCCATCTGATGGCCTTCTTATACTCCCTCCACATTCGAACCAACCTATCTTCATATTTCGAAGTCAACTTTGCTGAAATGTAACTGGAAGAGGCTGCTTATCTCATAAATAGGTATACTTTAGGTGGGTAGGAGTGGCTTTAGTTCCACTTTTGGTACCTACACATCAGAAGGAGACAACTTCTGGTGAGATTTGGGTAACTATATAGAAGCCAAATCATACCTTTCTGGAGATTTTTCCATTGATTCTAAGGTAGCTAACATTTCAACTAGCTCTTCTCCCACTTTAACATAATTATTGGTTTTTTCTTCCATATGCTTAGTCAAGATTGTTTCTAATTATCCTTACAACTTAATTTTAATATTTCCTACACTAAAGGACCAATCACATTAAAAGAGAAAATAGAGTGATCATTATGAGGATGTTTTATGTCATCAAAAATGTTAAAATGAATCACTTCCCCAACAAATTCCATCTTAAGGATGCCCTCATAAACATCTATCTTAGTCTGGTCTACAAAGGTTCTAGATTTTAGGAAGCATAAATTGAGCAAGGCAAGACATTAAATGAAGCTCCCAAATCTGACATGGCTATATTTATCTCAATATTACCAATTTTACAAGGAATTAGTGAGCATACCTGGATCTCGACATTTTGGAGGTATATTCTTCTTACAAATTGCAAACACTTTCTCACCCATCATTACCTTTTCATCACTTCTCAGCTTTCTTTTATTTTTACATAATTCTTTAAGAAATTTTGCTTATTACCTCAGTACTTGCTTAATTGCATCTACCAAAGGTATGTTTACTCCTACATTCTAGAACGTCTCTAATATCTCTTTTTCTTTTTCTTCCTTGTTTAGTTTTTCTAATATGCTAGGAAAAGGTTGAGGATTAGTCTCAATGATATTAGGGCTTTCGAAGTTTATCTTTGGGCTAGGTAAATGGTTTTTTCATTTCCTAACTCCTTCTTAATTTCCTCTTTATTGGCAATCCTCAAAGAGGTCCTCTTAGGAAACTCAATCTCTTTACCACTCCTCAAAGTTATATCATTGACATTCTTTGGGTTCACCTTAGGTTAAGATGGTAGCTTTCCTCCACTTTATAACACTAAATGGTTGACCACCACTGCCATCTGAGCCATTTGGTTTTCTAAGTTTTGTAAGCTTGATTTTACCTCCTATAATTTAGATATGCTCTCCTACTGAAACTGTTGTACACCCTGTTGAAACCGTTGTACACCCTATTGCAATTGAACATTGTTAGTAGTAAAATTCTTAAGCAAGTGTTATTCAAAAGTACCTAAATTAGAAGAAGAGGTTTGTGTCCTTGGTTGAAATTGTTGTGATCTTTGTGGCCTATTTTAGAAGTAATTCGACTACCTATTCCCTCCATAATTCAATTTGAGATGATCCCTCCAGCCTGGTTTATACATATAGGAGTACAGGTTATACCGGTTATGAAAATTCCTTCTTGGTATATTCCATACATCCCTTTTACAATGTTAGACACTCATCAGTCGGATGACTCATAGTTGAACATTATCCACATCCCTTTACCTATGCCTATTTGGCTGCAATTTTCCTAACAACAGACGTTAGCTCATTTAAACGATGTTTGTTGGATGAAGTACTTGCCTCATTTACACGACGAACATTGTTGCAAGTGATGAACTGTTGAGTATTAGCAACCATTTGCTTAATTAAAATACGAGCCTCTATAGGATTCTTTTCAAATAATGCTCCACTATTTGCTGCATCAACCAAAATCCTCTCCATAGTAACAATCCCTTATAAAAATACTGACACATAACTTATAAAAATGCTCCTAATACTCGTAAAGGGGCTCTCTTTTATATTGCTTCATGCCATAGATTTCCTTCCATATACTCGTTGCCTTCAAAGCTACAAAATATTTTTCCAAAAAGATCCTCTTCATCTCGACCTAAATGTTCACATTCTCAGTAGGTAGATCAAAAAACCAATCATTGGCTACATCTTTCAATAAGAATGGGAAAGCCCTTAACATGAATTGCGCGTCTATCACCGTTAGAGGCTTCATACTCAAACAGATGTTTATGCGCATCCTCACTTTTAAGATCATGAGAATTAAGCAACAAATGTATTAATGTAGACTTAAGTTCAAACATAACATTTTCAATGAAAATTAGGAAATGGAATGCATAAGGGCCTTTGAGTTAAGTCTGGTGCAACCATCTCTTTTAGTGTTCTTGAGTTTGCCATGTTTCTTTGAATCCAAGTTCCTTTTCTACTTCCGAAGTTGTTCTTGTTTCTCTTCTTAGTCTCCACAATGTCCTTTTAATCTTCAAATCAAATTTTACAGGCTCTATATGAGGAGATCTAGTCAATACCCATACATCAACACTAACAAACATGTAAAGATTAACAAATAACTAAAAGAAACGATTATAAATAAATATATAAAAAATACACTAACTAAAATAAAAAATAAAAATCAAAGTACCCACTCTCTAGCAACGACACCAAAATTTGACATTGTGTGTTAAGTGTCACAAAATTTATGTAACTCTGCACACTAAAAATTTTTAGCAATGGTGGTCAGGATCGTATCTACAGGGAATGTTTGTTTAATTTTTGCAATGACAATAATTGATGTAAAGACATCAAAGGGGGATTTTGTGTTAGTCCAATCAAGAAAGCATTATAAAATTAAACTAATGCAAGCAATTTATAGTGAATAGTCAAAAGTGATAAAAGTGATGAATATGTGTAAAATCTGATTCATAGATCAATCTTTGCCTAGATATGATTAAATATATCTCATTGTTATAATGCTTTCACACACCTCTTTTGGAACTACTGATTGTAGAGTAAAACAAGTTTTGCTAATTCTAGTTTTCCTTTAGGTAGTGTTTAATTAAAACGAGCTCTTTAATTAAACTTAATCGCAGAATAACCTAAAACACATTGTTTAGATTTTATTAGGTAGCCACATTATGAAATGGAAAACAAATCAATATAAGCAGTAACGTCACACAAGCTTAGGTTATCTAATATACGTTACATTGTTCCTAATGATTCAAGGTCATTAGTAGCTACAAAAAAATATCAAACATAACAATTATAGGTTATAGTGAAGATTCTATCAATAGGCTCGTAATAAAACAATTCAATGAACTCATTAAGATCATCTGTACAATACCCAAATAATTCAAGATAGAATAATGACAATAATCCTTAAAAAGAGATTCAACATTAAACAAAGAGAAATATATGCTTAATTGTGACTCGAGGAATTGATTTCACCTCTGAACTAGTGTCAGGAAGCTTGGCCTTCTATGGTGTCCATGAGTTTCCAAGAATAGTAGCTCTCTGTCATCTCTCCTATTCATAAAACCCCAAAATGCATGCTATCCCTCTAATTTCTACCATCACCACATTCTTAGGTTTTTAGGCGGACAGGTGTAAAAAGTCACAAGTGTGACTTGATGTCTCACAGCTATAAATGGCTTCATTGAGGCTCACAGTTGTGAGCCATGTTTGTTCACGGACATGACATGATGATCAAGGTCATGACAGATGACTCATGACCATGACTTATTTGTCGTGGCAATGAGCTATTGTTCATATCCTTTTCTCATCATCTTCATTGGCATGTTCTTGTCTCCTCTTACACTAATCCTTCTCCTTCTTGTTTCATGATGACAATTGAGTGTGAATCTTAAGATGATGGCTCAAAGAGTATGCTTTGAACTCACTTTAACTATTATGAAATTATACCTAAAACCGTTCATAACCATTTCAAAGCATTAATCACTAAGTGTCATGGAATAAATGTATCAAACACATGTCAATTTCTCCCAAACTTAACTTTTGACCTCCCTCAGGCTAATTTGTTCTCCAAAATTTGATCCCTTATCAAAAGCTTTTTATGAGGAGCATTGGCCCATTTCACATTCCGTGTTAGGATTATCATTTATGAGGATCCTCTAAAAGGTATTTTTTCTTCCTATTGGATATTCTCGTACTCACATGTTCAAAATTAGTTTTTTTGCTAGCCATTTGATCTTTCCTTTCTAGGACTTCACTAATACAAGTACCTATGTTAGTAGTTTCCACATCCTAACCTTTTTTTCATATCAAAGGGGTACTAGGTTCACTCTCACCTCTCACTTGGAGAGTGTTTTTTTGTTGATTTTCTTGTGATATTACTTTGCAATCCTTTGAAGGTCGTTCTCTGGATTAGCTTCCTCAATGATGGTTTCTGTCAATTCTTTGAACTCCCTAGTCTTAAAGTCTCTACAATTAGGATTCCACATTTTCTTTTTACCTGTGCTAGGCTTCTAAGTATGACTGACTCCTACACCATCTTCAGTAGGCTGCATAGTTTCATGTAGTCTAATTATGAGAATTAAATTAGGTAGGTTAATTAAGTCACTTGCCAGTAGGCATATTATAACTTAAAAGTTGGTGAATTAAATTCATGAAATGCAATTTGGTCTTTTTACAAGAATTTATTGGATTGATGATTCATTAAAAGAGGAACTTAATTTAGTTAGTAGGTGAATAAATTCATGAAAGTGCAATTTGATCTTTTTACAAGAAGTTAGTGGATTGATGAGTCATTAAAAGAGGAAATTAATTCAATTATTTGGTGAATTAAATTCATGAAATTGCAATTTGGTCTTTTAAAAAGAAGTTAGTGGATTGATGAGTCATTTAGTGGATTGGTGAGTCATTAAAAGGGGACTAATTAGAGAGTGACATGTGTCTTATTAATGGGGATTAAGAAAAGAAAAACTTAAGGCAAGTCGCTTCATTCTTTTAGCATAATTGTTGGAGACTAAAAAATAAAAGAGAAAGAAGAGAAGCAAGGGTGACTTATGGCTAATGAGAAGAGGAAGAAGAGGCCAACCATTTTTGATAGGTTTTGATGAAGATTTGAAGAGATCTTGATCAAGTAAAGGTGCTCAACAATTACCTAAAAAGATTAAAGGAAAGGCAATAAGTTTTTCTTAGCTTAAATTTCTATTTTTTTTTTAGGTTTTTGAGTGGGATAAATGTGCTTGAAATCAATTGTACCATACTAACGGTTAGAACCCTAGAATATTGCACATGGCCATGTCATTGAGAATTCATGAATTGCATTTCATTCACATGCATATCATTAGCATACACATATGGATTATGAATTAGTACACATTATAAAGATAATATATGCACTCAATTGACATATTCCGGGGAATGAAAGGTTTAAAATGATCATGATGTGAATTGTGTATTATTTATGTGTTGAATTTTAGTTTGATGGACTATAATTAGTAAAATTGGAATTTATTGTTACAATTGAAAATTTTATGAATTATAATGTACATTTGATCTAGAAAAAATGCAGAGTGATAAGGCAAATTGACACATGGAAAATTAGGATGACTAAGCCTATGAATTAGTGACATTTGCCATGGAAAATTAAGTGACAAATGACATAGCTAATTAATTGACAAATGGTAGCAATGGTTGTGTGACAAATGGACAAAGTAACTAAGTGATATAAGGAAGCATATATACATGACAAATGGAGTACATGCCTAAGGAAAAATGTTAATCTAAGAAGATGACACCTTGCACCTAGTTAAATTAAACAAATGCTGAAAAAGTTTCTACTGAATTCATTTCTCTTCTTTTTTTCACTCTCTACACCAAAACTTGCTCTCATCTCAGATGTCTTTATTTTGGCTTAAGTCTTGATAAATTGCTACACTAGATCCATTCTTTTACCCTTCACAAGACAATCATAGAACACGAAAATTTTTGTTTTTGTTGTGGTCTTTTATCCTAGCCAAAAACCAGCCTATTTCTACCTTGAATTGATGATGATCTTACATGCATAGGGAGCTAAGTGGGCTTGATCTTTGAGTTGTAATTTAAGCTAGAAAAGAAAGTAAAATATTGATCTTTATGGCATGTTTTTATATAAAGATTAAGATGATTTAATTGGGATGGATTGTATATGATGTTGATGATGCAGTGTGCTAGAAAATGATACATGAATTGATACTATTATGTTTTGATCTTGATGTATAAAAATCGTAGGTTCTAGGTTGTTTTATAGATGAATTATATTGAGATCTGAATTATAAATGAAGGTGGATTCATGGTAAAGATAGGTGTTATTGAAGTGTTCTTGAATCTAGAAAATTAGAGTTGTAGGTGTGTTTATAAAAAGTGACTGTTAATGTCATAAGTGAGCATAATTTTACAAACCTTAGTGTAAACAATATTGAAGTTAAATTAACTTGAAATGAAGTAAACTTAAAGGACATGATATATGGAAAATTTTAGGTTTTAGTGATGTCTTTGAGCTTGTAAAATTCGTGAAGTATTGAAGGTAGTAAAGTTACACGCATTAGTGATGTTGATGACAAATTTTGGAATTTCATTTTCAGCCTTGTGTACATTTTGAACCAGATGAGAATTTTCACTATAAATTGGAAAATTTGGACTTTATTAAGGCTAGGAATCAGCCTAGATTGTTGCTTGATTAATTGATTAAGAGCCTGATAAGTTTATGTAATTAATTGATGTCATAACCTAAAGAATGGACTGTTTTGATGTGCTTGAGTCCAAATATGGAAAATTTGATTTGTTAAAGGAATAAATGAATTATTTTAATGCAAAAATTATCTTAAGGACATGAATAATGTGTATAAGGTATGGATGAATGAGCATTGAAGAACATAGGATAATTATGAATGAGAATTGGGTACATGTATGAATATATATTGCTGGAAAAGGTTTGGTGAATGTATAGATCTTGCTTGCTAAAATTCTAGATTTAAAGTAACAATTATGTGTAGATTATAATAGGCTTTCTTATCATGAAATGTTCAAGGATAAGTGTAAAGCATAGTTGATGAATTTGGAATAAATCATGGTTGATGAATTTGGAGTAAAACAAGCTAACTTAAAGGTACAAACCGAATTGCAAAATGGTAATATACAAAATATGATGTTTGAATGGTCTTAGTGTTGGAGTTATGCAAATATAGTGCCCTGGAAAGAAAATGTATTTACAAGTAACTTTATCTTCTTCAGTTACAGTTTTGTTATGAAAATATTTATTATTAATCAAAAAAAGATTTTGGTTTTATTTGTGTGAGCGTTATATATCTGGTCAAAAGGTATCAAGATTCTTTTGTAAGTAATATAGATCTATATAGACATGTATGGGAAACATGTATATTATCAAAATCTAAATTAATTGATTCACAGTTGAATAACCAAGTTGGTCGCTTGATTATGGTTTTAGACTGTAGTGTTGCGA
>JANSVA010007617.1:0-16054 GCA_025504915.1 Erythroxylum reticulatum | reverse complement strand
TAAGTCCGAAGTCATAAGTGTGAGTGGAATACCCCGTAAGGTTATTTCAATGAACCCTCACTTCCTTTCCATCACTCATTTTGGATTCAATACCAAAGGATATCAATTTTTATTGAGAGGTAGAAAATTTCATTAGTAGTCTATTGCTTCATAAATCACTTCATTTAGAGGTCGGATGACGAAGTTATGGCTAAAAGAATCAAGTATGTTTATGTCCTTAATCATTTTGTACCTGTCTTGGCGTAGATAACATAACTTTTGCTATCGATGTCAGATTGATGTTGTTTTTCACGGTTGGAAAGAGCACTTCAAGATATACAACATTTATGAAGACCTCAAAGTGAGATTCTTCCTCTAAAATGGAAAAAAAATTGCAAATTACTGTAGTTATCCCGTGAATTTCCATTTAACGAACATAAACTGGCTTGGAAGCCATTTTCACCCGAGAAGGCCTGTTAAATGGACATTAGTGAGGCAGGGGGTCCTTTTTCTCCCGAGAAGATCCATTTAATGGACATTGGGGTTCCCCAACTCCTTCAATGCTTCCAACATCCTTTCTAACACCATAATCACTCATAATCTCCCCAAATTCAACCCTTCTAGTGTAAAACCCCTTCATATCTATTTCACTACTACATACATCCCATTAATACTTGAATCTCAACTCCAAAAGATTCATCAAAAATAATCTTTCCAACTCCAACATGCTATTCTAACACTAGCAACAATTTGCAATCTCAACAACAACAAAAATGCACATCCATTATACTCAACTTTAAAATAACATAATTATACACAAAAGAACTTTACAAGTTCTCATTCTCATTTCTAAACAAAGTGAACATTTGACAAGCTTTCCTTTCTCATCAACATACCCATCAACTTAATACTTAATACAAAAGAATGCTCTTGTTTGATATGCCTATAAAGCTAACCAAATTAGGCACTAACTTAGTACAAAAGGTTTCTAACTATCTTGAAGTATCTAAATGCCTTGCAAGGATCACTAATCTTGGCGATTTGCACTTGAGGAGTGGGAAAAATATTGGGTTGAGCTACACAGGTCAGTGGCTAAGATATTTATAGCCGGTGGCGATGAGCCACACAATCAAACATATATATATATAGACAATCATATAAACATACACTTTTATCTTAGTCTAGCAAAGAAAGCTCAGCATTTACAATCCCAATTCACATTGCTTAATTTAATACATCATCATATAGGACATATTGGATGTAATTCACATCAAGGCATAACACTCAAATGTCATCCTAGCTTAACACTTTGCAATGCAAATGCAAATACAATTCGCTCGAGGGTTCTATAGAAACAGAATGGAGAAACTAAAGTTTGCACCATGAACAAAATGAGTCTATTTTCGGAGCTCATATGCCACAAGTGGAAAGCCGGGAGAAGGCTATTGTCAACATGCACGTGACGAAAAGAATGGTTCCACTCTCAACCAAACGTAATCAAATCTCATGCTCAATTAAATCAAAAGTTCATATTCTCATACTTTTCTTCTGTCCATTTAATCAAAATGCCATAATACAAGGCATAGTATAATCATACTCACAATTAAATTTTATCCAATGTCATACATCATAATGCACTTTCCACATCACAACATTTCAAAGCAACGCATTTTAGCGCACTATACACACATGAGGCATTTTGCTCATTACGCAATAACTATAAATAAATTACCCAACTTAAAACTCTTGAAAATCCAAATTCAATTGTGCCCTTCCTCTTGCTCTTGCATAGGTTGTTTTTAATTTCCTAACATAACCAAAATTCTCATTCAATTCCAATTCAAATGGAAATCCCCCAAATTTTCATAATCCCAACAAAATGGAAATAACCTAAATCAAGCTCAAACTTAACTTACCTATAGTCCATCTAAGTTAGAAAACCCAAAACCTAGCTTAGAAACCCATCTTCTTCCTCCATTCATTCCCAACACAAAACCCTTTCTCTCTCTAACACTTCTTCGTTCTCAACACAATAACCCATTTCTTTACTAAAACAAGAAGAAGGTTTTAAAATTACCTTAAGAAACTTGATTCCTTTCTTCTTCCCACGATTTTTCCTTCCTTTCCCTTCTTTCTCCATGATTTTGTCCTTCTTCTCTCTATTTCATGTTTTTCTCTCCTCTTATTTTGCTTCTCACGACACTCTCTCCCTTCCTCTAATTCAAGCCCCCTTTCTATTAGGCTTTCTCCCAATTATACCCTCCATTAGTTAGTCTCTTCCAAGTTTGCCCTTCTTTTATCTCTTATGGTTGTACTCCTTTAATCCACGTAACACAAGCCTACTAACTATTTAAGCTAACTTAATTTCTAACACTTCATTCCAATTTCAAACATCTAATTTCTATTCATACTTTCTAATTTAATGACCCAATTATAAAAAAATAATAATAACAATAATTAAACAAACAAAGAAGCATGAATAAATCACTAAATAATTAATAAGAAATTTAGAAAAATTCAGGATCCAACAGAGTATCCTAAGCATTTTCTATTATTAATCGCTAAGTGTAAATGATTAAATGTATCAACAATTAAACACATATCAATTTCCCCCACACTTAGCTTTTCTCCGTTCTCAGGCAAAACATCCAAATTAAGCTCAAAAACCCAAAACATTGACTTGTTTCCTAAATGTTCCAAGAATATATAATCACAAGCAAAGATGAGTGACTTTCAAAAATCTTAGCAAGAAGTCAACATTCCAAGCTTTTACTCATGATCAATCAACATTCAATATCTTTAAAATTTGAGCAATCTAATGGTAGACTCGGAAAATGTGTTTAAATAAAATATATCCATGGGTACACTCAACACCATTCATGATCATGACAATCCACAACTTTGCATATCATTTCATTTCTCCACCTTTAAATGTCACAAGCATAATCATAAATTAAAGGACTTTTCAAGGTTGTAATGTGGGTAAAGGTGAGGTGAGATGTGTTTGGGTCAAGTAGCATGAAAGCCATCAAACTAATGGAACAAAGTAACACTTATCAAAAACTAGGTATCGTCAGCTATGATGAATGTAACATTTATATTTCACAACCCTATTCAACTCTCACACACAAACCACATAAAGCATATACCAATCCGAAAGAATCACTCACATAATTTATGTCAACAATACATTGAAATCATAAGAGTGAACCTTCCAAGACAACAACTACCTCATATTCAACATACTCAAACAACATATCCATTACAACTCTAGAAGATGTATAAACCATAGACAACTTTTTAACACATATGTAATTCTTCCTTGATAAATTTATTTTAAACATTATTTTTCATTCTTTTTTTCTTCTTTCTTTTTCAGTTTCTTTTCTTTTCTTCTTTTTCTTTTCTCTTTTCTTTCTTCTTTTCCTTATAAAAATTAAAATAAACTACAACAAATTGGGAATTTCAATGATAAGACATAACAAAACATCCCAACAAACTAACCCACACATATGTACACCCCCACACTTACACTTTTTTGCATCCCCAAAACAACCAATCACAAATGTTCTACTAGCTTTATGGCTTAGGTAGGACATTTGGTTAAGTATAAAGCATGTAATATGGTTGATGCAAAAAGAAAGGCAAAAGCCCATAGAGGTTTATCAAGGGAAAAATCATGTTAATAGGTTAGGTTATTTGGCTAATGTAGTTAATGAAAAACAAAGAATGCCTAATCATATCCATGTTAATACATATGATAAAAATGTGGCCTCGAATAGAAATTCAAAGCAAAATAGGGATGTACATGTTATGAAAGTCACACATTATCAAAAGGCAATGAGACTGATATAGATGCGACAGTCAAATAAGACTCAAAATCTCACAAACTTTGTCTACCATTAGTCACTACTCTTCTAAAGATAATGCACATCGACTAATCACAAGAGCAAAAGTACATGCTAAAGTTGATATGAAATTCTTTAGTCAATTCACACTTTAATCATGATTATATACTTCCAGAAGTAATAGAAAATGAGAAAATGTTTATTTCATTTATTTTACTCTTTCTCTCATTTTGATTGAAAACTTAAAAACAAGTAAAACAAACAAATTCAAAACACACATGCATATAAAAAGTAATGCGGAAATGTAAATGAAAAGAAATTTACTTCCCTTGAGTTTTCTCCCAAGAAGTGCCTTTGTTTAGGGTCATTAGCTCAACTCCTTCTTCTCCTCACGTGAAGAAATTGTTATCTTCAAGTATTACAGTTAGTGCCACTTCTATGCGAGGTAGTTTCGAATAAGGCCTTAGTTGATCATCATCCTCATTCAGTATCTTCCCTATCCTCAGATTCTCAATCTCAACTAATTCCATATACTCTGGAAATATTTTGAACGTCTCTTCTCCTTTTTTCATCATTCAATTCCTCCAATCTTTTATATAAAGGTGAAGAGTTAGTTTTAAAAATAATCATAGACTCAATACTTACCTCTGAGCTAAAAGATGTGTCATTTTTGGCTTCAAGCTCCTTCTCCACTTCTTCGACACAAATAATTCATTGAGGGTTGACCTCAAAATTCTCACGCTCCTCGTCACTTTGTAATGTTTTCGCACAAATGTCCATTAGGTACACCTCAGGTTGATACGACGGCTCCTCTTCACTTTGCGATTCTAGGCAATTAAGCCTTATTACCATCTAACCCATTAGGTGTTCCATGCTCTTTTCAATGCTTTTGTCTCTTATTAGAATTCTTGAAATTGCTACTACATATTCTGTTGAAATTGCAAATTGTTAGTAGCTAAATTCTTAACAAGTTCTTCTAAAGATGCACCTGAATTATGTTAGCTCTTCGAATTTTAGGCACTAGATTATATATTTTTTAGAAATTTCCCTCCATCCTTTTGGGATTGTAAAGCATTCTCCTGCAAGTGCAAAATATTAGCTTTCAAAATATTAATCAACTCTTCCAGAGATGGACCAGAGTTGTGATAGGAAGCTTCTAGTCTGTATGAGAATTATTGTGCATCCTGCAAACTATTATGAAAGTAATTCTAGTGATTATCCCATCCATAACAAAACTTAGGTTGATTAGTTCAAACATTGTTATAGGATTAAGAATACGAGTCATAAAAGAAATTACTTCCATCTATATTGAAAGTTTTTTAAACATGAAACAAAAAATGACAAGATCACAAAATAAATGAAAAGAAATCAATTACGAATAAATATATACAAAACACCAATTAAATCACAAAAAAAACTAAAACACCGCACTCCCCGGCAATGACGCCAAAATTGATCACACGTTGTTATGTTAGTCAAAATAAAATAACTAGACCTACTACTATAGCAGTGGTGAGTCTAGGTCAACCCAACAAAGAGTGTGTGTAAAATTTATAAAATGAAATTAACTGGTGTTTAGACTTAACAGAGGGTTTTGGATTTTTGAAAGAAGAAAATAAAATGAAATTAACTAATAAAAATAAAATAAAGAAAACATGCAAAAAATGGTAAAAGTGGGGAATTCAGTAGTTACCCAGTTCTTTGATTCAATCTTGGTCTACACCCTAATTAGGCATATTTCATTAATTTTTTGTTCTCAAACCTCTCCTAGCAACTATTACTCATGAGTTAATAATTAACCTGAGTTTTTCCTTAAGTTTTGTTTAATCAAGATACGCTCGTTAATTAAACCTAACCATCAAATAACATAGGATATGATCTCAAGATTTAATTAGGCAATAGCATTATAAACTAGGAAAATCGATTAATTAAGGCAACAATACATCATTTAAACTAGTTCATGTAATCTCTAATGATTACAAATCATTAGTCACTACACATGAATTTCAACATAACAATTACAGATTATATCGAAATTCTAATAAGGGTTTGCAATTAAACGATTCAACGAACGCATTAAAATCATCTTTTGATAATACCTAATGGGTTAATACACAAATAACCAAACAATAATGAAAATTCGATTATCCATACACAATACCCAAATCAATTAACATAGGATAATACAATCAATTCCTAATGAGAGAAAGAAACAATTAAAAAAAAACTTAACCCAAGTTATTGGCATCGATGTCGTCTCTGAACCGGCATCAGGGTCATAAGTCTTTTCATGCTCTAACCATGAGTCATCTTCTCCATATGCTCACCCCTCTCTTCACGTCACCTTCTACCGCAGCTCTTCTCCACTTTCTCCAAGCCAAGCCGCAGACCCTGCTTCATGCCCACTCCTACTACAACCCATTATGTTGCAACCCCTCACTATTTTTTGTTGCCTCTACTGTAGCTTAATAGGACAAATAAACCTTGAGGGTTTATTGTCCCAGTACACTATTCATTCCATGCACCACATTCGCAGCTCTTTTGTGCATTTTTTAAAAATATACATGACACGTTGTGTTGTGTACAATGTTTCTTACGTTGTTCGCAGCATTTTCTACACACATTGTAGCGATTTCTGTGTTGTGCGCAACGTTTCCTGCTACACTACCGTATTGTTCTATTCTCTTAGTTCCTTCTTCTGTTGTCGTTTTGTGCCTCTAAATGTTGTTTGCTTTTAAATTTTTCTTCTTCTTTGTGTTCCATTTTTCTTCTTCTTGCTCCATGAAGGAAAGAAAAATTTTATCTTCAGAAAATAACCCAAATGTAGTACTTTGGACTCACTTTAATTTATCTGCTTCCAAATTGTACCTAAAATCATATATGAATTAAAGTGAGTATCCTAAGCATTTTTGTATCATTAATCCCTAAGTGTAAATGATTAAATATATCAATAATTAAACATATATCAATTTGATTGCTCTTACCTATTCATCCTCCAATAATTGAATAAGATTAACTAAAAGCTCTGCATTTGAAATCAACTTTATCTTTATAAAATATCCATCACTTTGAAACTCCCTTTATAAGCTATTTAGACATTTTATTTTCCATTGAGTTGTCTTCTTTAGGGATTAGTTAAAGTTCTATACTTATAACTTAAGTTATTGGAAGATATTTCATTTGATACCTTCACATACTCTTCTCTTTTACATTAAAAATTTCAATAACTTTATCCACTATCAACTACAAGTTAGAGCATTCATACATAATTTTCAACTTTAAATAATGCACCAACCTAATTTCACATAACATTGTCTTATATTCCACCTCATTTTTTAGGCTTTGAAATTATTCTTTTACATATATTTGACTTTGATTTTAAAAAGTTCCTTAACCATAACTCCTTCTTCATTAATTTCTATATTACAAGACTTATCAATAAACATTATTAAACATTGATAAGGGGTCAACTTCTTCTTCATGTTCCATAAGCCTATCAATGCATTCAAATAAAAAATCAACATGTACCTAAGATTTAAGAGACATTTAAGGTTTACATTAAAAATCACACTTGCTTAATTTTGAGGACCATTTAACATGACACGCAAAAGAGTTAGGTTCAAGCTTAGCAAAGAAGCCCCAGCTTAGCTCGAACTAACCTGAAGTCAACAAGATCAACCTAAGTTGATTGGGCTTTACATTAAACTTGATATTTTTTATATTTTAAGGTTTTTAATTAGGCTTAAGATTAGGTTTTAAGGCTTGATCTAACATGAAGCTCAACTATATATATAATAAAGTTATAAAACCCATTTTTACCTTAGCAGTTGTCTTCTTCCTACATCCTCTCCTCTATCGCTTGCTTCTTTTGTTCTTCACTTTTGGTCTTGAGGAAATTATTAAGTTTTACACCTTCTTTTCCAAATATTTTATGTCCATACTAGACTTTAAGAATTCTTGTGCCCTTTATTTACTACATGTACTAATTCTTCTTCACCTTTATTTTTGTTCTCTCATATCTTCTTTTTCTTTTTCTTGTTATGGTGGTTTTTCTTACTTTGTCTCTATTAGAAATAAAAGTCAATCGATTTGTTTGTGCTATTGTTTAGAAGTTCTAGATATGTTGTTTAGGTGATGGAAAAGAATTAAGGACAGGGGATAGAGAATGGAGACTACAGAGGATCGAGGGGCATCATGAGATAGGTTTTAGGTAAATCAAGTTAGATTTTAGGATTTGATAGGTTGAACAAGATTTTAAGCAAGCTTTGGGTGCTTGAACCTTGATTGAATGAGTCAAGCCACCAATCTTTAGTTTAGGCTTAGGCTACACAGTAAGGGTTATACAAAATTCGATAAAGGAGAAAGTTTGTGACAATCTTGATTACATGAGCCCATAAATACAATATAAGATTTCTTACAAAGAAAAAAAAGTAAAAAAAAAATGTACCTCCAACTTTATATACCTTTCTTCAATCTAATAAAGGATTTTACTAACATAATAATTAGGATTTTGTTTGACCAACTCCTCTTTCACCAAAACAAAATTAATAGTTTAATGTGAGATGATCAATTGGAGGCGTAAAGGTTCTTCAATTTTAAGGGGATTTAGTAATTAAAGAACTACTTTATCCTTAACTAAAGATCTACACATATGTAAGTATGTGAAAGAAAGGCAGATAATGGCTAACAAAATAAAAAAGAAAACTGGATATACTAGTTATCTTCCCAATAAGCTTTTCATTTCTTTAATAAATCATAAAGGTTTCATCACCTATATCAATTTTACTTTATCAAGATTAGCCTATATGCCATATTGAGTTACCATGAACCTTAATAAATTCGTCACTAATACCTGATAAATGCTTGATTGTTCATATTTTTTAGTTTATATTTAGTGTATTTTACTTGCTTATTTGAGTGTTTCTATTGTTTTTTTATACTTAATTCATTCATATTTCATGCTTAAGTCATAATTCACTTATTTAGAGCAAAAGAAATGAATTCGGGTAAGCATAGGGCCATTTAGAACCATTTTGATCAAGTTATAAAGCTACAGGAAAAGTACAAAACCAATTACATAACAGTGTAATTGCCCATATACCAGATAGAAACCTAATTTTAGAAATATAAAATAAAAACTAAAGATCAAAGTAAGAAGGAAGATTGAGAGGCAGAAGTGGATGCCATAACGGTAGAAAGAATAAAGAACATTCAAAGACACATATTTACAGGGGATTTTTATCAATTTAAAGTGAATTTTATAAAGATTAAAAGGGATTTCATTATTTTTATTTTTATTTTCCTTTAGTTTTGATGTTATGAAAATAAATCATTATGGTACCTAGAAGGATGGATAATGTAGTGATTTTAATTTAATTTAATTTGATCTTTAGTTTTGTTAAGATTCAATTATATGTTCTTTATTATTAATAAATTAATATGTGTCAGCATGTTGATCCAAGTTTTTTTCATGCATTTAACATTGAGAAATCCTTTATATATATTGATCTAGTATAACCAAAAAGAGTTGCATACAAACTTAGAGATATGTTGACATAAATATTCCTGATTAAGGTCAAACCTAATAGCAAAATTCATAAATCAGTTAATATAATTCTAAGGATTTAAACTAGAATGAGATTTTAGTTAAATAGTCTAAGATTAGTTTTTAATAATCTTGAGAAAGATACTAGCATAATTGAGAAATTTCCACGATCCAATGAACTTTAGATTAAATTGATGCATGAAATCTTATTTGCATGAGAAGATATAAGAGGATTCATAATTTAGGTACCACTATCTTTGTTGATTGTTTCCTATTTTAATCTTTATTCTATTTGTTCAATTGTGTTGAATTTTGTTAGTTTATTGTTTTAATTTTGACATTTATCAATCACGATCACCATAATTTATCAGACTCTATAATAAAGAGACAGTTATTACTAGTAATTCTAATCCTCATAAGATTGACCCATACTCATTAGCACTAGCTACAACTATAATATGCACTTGTAGTAAAACATTAATCAATTCCTTATATACATACTTTTATGGATTGAGCTTCATCTCATATTTATATATAATTTTAAAATAATTCCTCATATATTTAAAAGGATCCCTTTTTGTATAATTTTCATTGACGTGCTATAAAAATAAGCTTCCACAATCTTATTTAGAAGAGGTTTAAACACCATGTTTACTAACTTATGATAGGTGGATCTTATATTCTTAAACCTAAACGGAATTACTTGATAGCACTAAGTTCCATTATAAGCCAAATGTGAGGCATTTTCTTCATTTACTTTATATATAAGATCTAGTTATACCTCAAATATGCATCCATAAAGCTCAACTATTGATGGACTATCATTACATTCACCAATTAGTTAATCTTAGGCAAGGGATATTTGTCTTTTAGACAGGCCTTATTAAGATTACTAAAGTTGACATATATCCTCAATTTCACATTTTCATTTTTCACCATTATTGCATTTTTTAGCTATTTAAGGTATCACACCTTTCACATAAAATTAGTGCAAAACTTGTCTACCTTCTACTCTATAATAAATTACCTCATTAAGGAAAATATTCACTTTTTTTTTACTTGATAGGCTTTAAGTTGGGACTAACATTTAACTTATAGATCACCACCTCTAGATTGATCCTCATCGTATACTCAATTTGTTAAATAAAGATGTCCTCAAATGGCTCAGTAAAGCTTCCTCAAGTTTCATACCGACATTCTTTTATATCCTTACCATCTTTGTGATCTATGAATTTGCTATATCTATATCAACTACCTCTTACTTAGCTCTTTCTATTTTTCCTTCCTTGACCCTTATGAATTAATATCATAAACATTAGTGCTTTCATCAACTTTTAGGGATCTATAGTAGTATTGTTTAGTTGCCTTCAATCTTTATATATCTTAGCTACCATATTATTTGTAAAAATTTTCATTAGAAATTGATAAAATGATATAATAGCCTGGAGGAAACACATAAAGGGACTTTCCAAGACAATATAGGTTAATGGTCTATCGACAATGTGAAAATCTATAGATTTGGTAATCTATACAAACTACATTTAAACCATATCAAGGGTGCCACATAAAAGGGTTATCTTTCTTTCTACATTATTATATGAAAAAAATTTTTGTAAATTTTGATTTCTGGAAACCAAGATCTCATTAATTCTATAAAATATTCGTATCTTATTTTGAAGTTTGATCCTTATCTTGTCGTATCCCTTGAACTATTTCTGAAACCAATCCTTCTAAACTATTGTAGCCTCACAAATGACTAGCCTCTAACGATATCTATAGAATAGGTTGAGAGAACTCTATAACTCTTACAAAGAAGGTTAAGCAATGAGTGCTAGCTCCATTAGAGCTTAAGAATACTTATAATAGGTTTTGGACATCTTAATAATTTAATCAAAATTAAATTCTAATTTCAATTACATTTTAATTATAATTACAAATAATTCTAATTAAATAACAATTATGAACAAATAAGATTCAATATCTCATATTATTCTTATTTATTAAATATCTCACATTTAATCATAAAGTTCTCAAACTTTACAATTAAGTCTAACTTGATTAAAATAACTTTGCTCTCTAAAAAGATTCTTTATGTGAGACCCATTAAGTTCCCAAATATGTTAAAAATGATTATAGATTATAATTCTAATTCATAGTTACAGTTAGATAAATTAAAAGTATGTTGAAAATGATTATAGATTATAATTCTAATTCATAGTTACAATTAGATAAATTAAAACTCCTTTTAATTTATCTAATTGTAACTATGAATTAGAATTATAATCTATAATCATTTTCAACATACTTTTAATTTATCTTTAATTCTCCAAATAAGTAATTTGTAATCACAAATCAAGATTGGGGTTTAACAACGCATCACGACTACTCAAATATTTAGGAATGTTAAAGTGGTTTTGACTAACCTTTTTATGCATAATTTTTTCATATAATTCAATCCTTTCATCATACAATGTTTCAATTAGACAAAGCATGGAATTAATGTCTACTCTTTTTTAGTCCCATAATATTAGTTCTCTGCCCTTAAATATCAATTCAATTAATGACATTTGTTAGCCTTTTACAAAACGTTATTTCACCTTAGCTAAGGATTTTACGAATCAATACTAATTGAGATCAATAGAACATTCTCCCTAATTTCTTTAGGGTGATGAATCTTATCTTAATCACACAACTACCTCCATATAGTTCATACTACATCTAGTAACTACTGATTGAACGATATATGACTAAGTAGGTCATAAATAGCATCAAAACATAGCAATTGCTATATAAGATAACTTTGGAGACCTCAAATCAAAGGATCAATTATACAATCATCACAATGAGAATTCCATAGACGTATAAGTAACTTTCCAAATGGATTTCTCATATCAGGTCTATTTAGTGAACTTATTTCAGGTCTGTTCAGTGAATTTGTAATAGGTATGTTCAGTGAACTTGTTCTCCGACAAGTACCACACGTTTGTTTAAGTATCTACATACTTTAGCCTATAAGATTGACTACTTCTTTTATAAGGAAAACAAAACGTGTGCTAATCTCTTTACATTCTATTAATGTTCAGGTTAATAAAATAATGATTAGGAACAATTTAGGGATAATACATAAATGTATAAGAATCTAATAATTATAAGCTCATTATAATTCCATTTGCAATGTATAATTATCTCATGGACTTTATCATTTACATCTAAACATGTACAAGATAAAGAATGCCTTTAAATATTTTGTCACTAAACTACAACCAAAACGATTAGTTGTAAGGCATAAACTAACAATCTCCCACTTACACAAAGTTATTTAAGTATCTCAAATTTTATCATCATGTGGTGATCATTCTATGACTGAGATAATAGCTTAATGAGACAATTTTACAAGATTGTCTATAATGAGCACTTGCTTAAATCTTACAAGTTGCATCTTAACTATTATCATAATTAAATATTTAATGAGACTTTAGCTCCTTTTACCTGCCCAATGGTTCTAATGTTTTACATTACATTACTATCTTGAACAGTGCAATGAACTATATCAAGTTCACTGAAGAACTTATTGATGCAATTAATCATTTCAACTAAATGAAAAATCTATTATAGCTTAATTAGCAACCGTTGCTACGTTCAAACCTTTTATAATTAAATAGACCTTAATTAGGATTTACTTCTAAAGTTATATCTTGATCATCTTGAACTCAAACTTCAACTCATATATAGAGTAATGGATATCTTTAATACTTCTCGAGTATTTGATATCTCAAATATTAAACATCTTTAGTACATTATCTATGTACTTGGACTTAGAATAGGTGAACAACATCTTTGTTAAGTCAAGAAGATTTCATTTCTATTAATTTTGATGACAATCAAATAATAATAATCTTTAAAATATGTGAACTATTTTGATAAATTTGATAAGTGCGTAGAAAAATGTAAGTGATGCGTAGTCAAACCCAGAAGATATTTAAAACTTAAGATGGACAACGCAAAAAGATACATGTCAACATAAGAAGATACACGTCAACACCAGGCTATATAGAAAGTTAACACCAGAACATATAGAAGTCAACACTAGAAGATATAGAAGGTCAACACCAGAAGAAACGCAAGACGATACAAATGGAAACTATTCTAGAACGTCAATCAGTTAGTTAGTTAGAGTTAGTTACAGGACTCAACTAATAATGGTTTCTAGAAGATTTAAGAAGTAAATTCTCAAGAAAATAGTTGAAGACTTAGGCTATAAATACTAGGTATAGTCGTAAATAAAAAATAACATTTTTACAAGAGAGAAAAACTGATTATACAATACTTAGAGAAACTCTGTACTCAAGTGCGGAAGAAAGAGAGTGAATACTTCTATAACATAAAGCTCAAATAATATCTTTCCAAGAGAAAGAAAGGCTAGAGCCTGGAGAGGCTAAGAAAGTAGATACAGAATACTTCGTGAGAGAGACCTGAAGAGGCTCTGCAAGTGTAGAAAGAATACTTGTAAAATTAAAGAGAATAGTAAAATCTCAGACAAACTCTGAGGATTGGATATAGCCCAAGGTTAAGGGTGAACCAGTATAAAATTACGGCATCTATTCTCTAATCCTTATCTTTTAATTTTCTTGTTGTTAGAAGAGTAGATAATAATTTTTACGATTGCATTACTCATCGACTTTAGTAAATTGTTTTTGTGATCATTTGAATTTGTAAAGAAATCCAAGAAATTCCTAAAGATTAATATCTTTGAAGATTTTACACAATTCAACCCCCCTTCTTATGTATTTTACATATTATATGTGATTTCTATATTAACAAGTGATTTACTTCAGTTGGTATCAGAGTGAGGTTTCCAAGAAACACTATTACAAAGTTAGGATAAAGATCTATGGCTAAATCACATGTTTTTATAGCTAAAGGTGTCTCGGTCACAAGACCTCCTGCATTCAATGGTGAAGATTATCATTATTGGAAGGACAGGATGCGGCTCTTTATAGAATCCACACATATTGATCTTTGGGATATCATTGAGAATGGTCCATATACACCAATAGACGATAAAGGTAGTAGCATCTCTCGTGACAAATAGTTAGCCGATCAAAAAGCTCGATTTAAGTTAAAATCAAAGGCTAAGTTCTTTTTAAGTTGTGCTTTAAGCAGAATTGAATATGATAAGGTTCATGGATGTGAATCCGCAAAGGAAATGTGGGACACATTAGCCATTACACATGAAAGCATAAATCAGTTGAAAGAGTCCAAGATTGGTATTCTTACTCATCAGTATAAGCTGTTCAAGATGAAAGATGATGAGACTATTGATCAGATGTTTGGACGATTCCAAACAATTGTTAACGGACTTAAAGCTTTTAGGAGAATCTACGATAATCAAGATCATGTTAAAAAGATTCTCAGAAGCCTTCCAAAAAGATGGAGACCTAAAGTAACGACAATATAAGAGGCCAAGAATTTAAGTAAGTTGAAGCCAGATGAATTGCTTAGTTCACTAAAGATACATGAAGTAGAACTTGATGTAGAAGATAAACCTAGAAGAGATAAATCTATCGCATTAAAGGCTAGTCAGAAGAATCAGAAGATACAAAAAAAATAGAAGCATATCTTCAAAAGCATTAAAGATTGAAGAAATCAAGAATGATGATGATAGTGAATCTAATCAAGATTCATGTGAAGATGATGATGAACTATTCTTCATTTCAAGAAAGATTAGGAGGATGTGGAAAAAGAAAAAAAAGGGAAATAAAGACTTTTCTTTTAAAAAGAATAGTAAAGACGATTTAAGAATGAGAAAAGTTGTATCATCTTCTATGAGTGCAATAAACTAGGAAATTACAAGTCTGAATACCCATTGCTCAAAAGAAAACAGAAGAAAAGTAAAGAAAACAAAAAGAGCATAATGGCAAACGGGGAAGATCTGGATTCGTCTAAATTTGACTCCAACTCAAAAACATCAGAGCAAGCAAATATATCTTACTTCCATCCTTTTGGTTCCAAATGCACTATATTGAATACAAAAGAAAAGTTAGATAAATTTGATTCTAAGATCAATTTAGGAATTTTTCTAGGATATCCGATTACTTCTAAAGCTTATAGAGTTTATAATCTTATTTCTAAATCTGTTAAAGATTCTATGCATGTTAAATTTGATGACGATTCTCATCTAGATAGAAGAGACGATTCTAATGATGAAACTCTATCTACTCCTTTAGTTAATAACCTAGACACATCACCACCAGGCGATCCACTTGATAAGGTAGAAGATATTTCTGAAAACTTTAGTCTTAGAAAAGAATGGAAGTACAAATCTTCTCACCCAGAAAACCTAATTATAGGAGAATCATCAGAAGGAGTGAGAACTAGGTCTAAATTTGGAAGAGAGCCAAATGTAGCTTTTGTTTCTGAATTAGAACCTAAGAAAATTAATGAAGCTCTTCATGATGAAGCTTCGATTTTAGCCATGTAAGAGGAGTTAAATCAATTTATAAGGAACAAAGTTTCGTCTTTAGTTCCTAGACTATCCAATAAGTATATCATAGGAACCAGATAGGTATTCAAAAATAAACTAGGCAAATAAGGAAGAGTAAACTGTAACAAAGCTAGATTAGTAGCTCAAGGCTATAATCAACAAGAAGGAATAGACTATAATGAAACCTATGCTCCTATA
>JANSVA010007518.1:0-16064 GCA_025504915.1 Erythroxylum reticulatum | reverse complement strand
AATTTAGCATTTGCTTACCCGAATTAATTCGGGCCGGGCCGGGTAATCGGGCTGGCCCGAATAATGCTCACCCCTAGCTATATGACAGTACATGACATGCACTCTTTCCAAATTATTGATTCTCTTTTTTACATTGCATTTTTGTACGAATTCTTGTCCTTTAAATCTGTAAAGCAATTATCACCTATGAAAGCACTTGTAGCGAATTAAGTACCAAATATAAGATAAAAGTATAACAAGCAAAATACATCAAATATGGCTATAAAAATGTAGTCAAATATCCATCTATCAAGCATCTCCATACTTATGCTTTTGCTTGTCCTCAAGCAAACCATAATTAAAATTATAAATTTTACAACATCAATCCGTCATCAATCTCAACCTGTCCATTTATATTATACATCAGCATATCCTATTGAATCAAATTAACATACAATTAGAGTCAAGTTGTTCTAAAATTAACTTCCTAAGCAATATTAATAGTAATCACATCAATAATTGCATTGAAATTAAGAGCATATCTCTTTACACGCTCACCCAGATTTTACTCAATGTGCTTAGGTGTTTAGAATGAAAGGCATCAAAACTCTCAATCAATGCATAGTAGAATTCTAACATATAATTGCAATACAATCGCATCTCCTCCAATTATGTATAAACTAGAAACAAAAATCCAAAGGTCTTTCTAAAGGTTGTAATGGGGCTTAGGTATGGTAAGAATGGGATAATAAAAGGGGTTTAAGTGAAGGAAATTTACTTAAAGAAACATTACAAGACTTGGTTACAAAACACATAAGTCATTTCAATGTAACTCTATTGGTACCATCAATTTATTCTTTTTTTGTTCTTTTCTTTTTTCTTTTTATTCCAGTCAGTACCACAATTCACCGAATATTAGACGTTTCACAAATTTCAAAAACAAGTAAATAATGAAAATAACATTTAATTTTCAAAACAATAAAAAGGTCTTTAAAGAAAAATATGATAAAAGTTTATAATTTGGGTTTAAACAATGAAAAAGGCTAAGACTCAATTTGGTTATTCCTAAACACATATTTTAGGGTATGGTGATTTTCAAAGAAATAGGCTAAGCAAGTTGGTGAATATAAGTTCCTTTATCATGCCAATGCTTCTATCTTAACAAATATTGGTCTCGATACGCATAATAAAAGTAAATTATAGAATTATTCTACTACACAATAATAACACACATGAAAGAATAACAAGAGCTTTAAATTTTTTTAAGAATTTGCTCTTCATGCTAAAAAACTCATAAAAAATATGGGTATATATGTGTGTAAATAGTATGTAATTTCATTCAGCTTGAAAATTTCAATGATTGCAAAAAATTTGACTTAGGAAACTAATTTAATTCCAACCATTATCCTTTTACATATCAATTCAAATCAATATTCAATAATAAAGTAGAGTATTCATGGATAGATCTCAACCAATTCAAGATATCGACTAATAAAATTTATAATCAGGATTATAGTAAGCTTGAAGAAATCATTAAACTCATCCTCACACTTAAAGTCATACATTGTCCCTAATGTACACAATATAAGCATTTATGAAAAAATGAGAGGGTTTAGTGGTACTTTTCTAACTATGACAATTTCTTTGATTTTGATCCATCCAATCTGAAACTAACATCCTTGTAAAATATAAAAGAAAATGATAAAAGGAAACAAAAGAAATAACATAACAAAAAATAAAATCCTATCATAAGATTAAAGCAAACACAAGATAATATCAAAATTGAAATAAAATTAAAATTAACTTATGGGTTGCCACCCATACAACGCTTCTTTAACATCGTTAGCTCAACGTAACCTACATTTTTACTGTCATCATGGATCTTTGAGGAACTAGGAATCCTCTAGACTTAAGGTTACAACCAACACCTTATCAGTAGTTTCCTTACTTAATTCCTCCGCTAGCTCTTCGTCAACCTCTTGTACCCACTCTTCTTGTTCTTCTTCCTGGATAGAGGTTTCTGGCTCATCTTTTTCAATTACCTTCTGCTACTCCTCTATTTTCTTTTCTTGGATAAAGACTCCTGCTTCATCCAAAATCTCTTCTTGTAATGTCACTATAATCATGAAGCCAACCTTTTCCTTTTCTTCTCTCTTGAATTCACATCGCTTAGCTTTCATGTCAATGAGGAGTTCCATTAATTTATCTGTAATACTTGCTCCCTCTTCCTCTTCTTCTTCTAAGAGCTCATCTTCACTACTAAAGGTGATTTCCATTCCAAATTTATTAGGACTTGTTTCATTAAGACTAGGCAAACTTCCTAGTGGTTTGTCAAATAATATCTCTATGAACTGATAGATTTGATTCACCATATTCTATATATTAGCCTCTATTCCCTGATTCTTATGTTTGATTCTTAAATAAATTAAATCATCACATCTTTCAAAGTAGCAGTTACCTTCTTGCCTTCTTAAAATGTATATTCAATCAACTGTTGTCTCTTCTTCACTCTGAAATGGTTGGAAACTTAAATTATACTCATCATATGTAGGTGAAGAAAAACTCTCATTGGATTCATGTTAACTAGCTGCTTTCTCAGTAAGGTATTCCATTTTTTATTGAAAATAATTTCTTTTTCTTCTGGAAGCTCGTTTTGAATTGTCCCTCCATTCATGAAGCTAAACCTTGTCTTTTGTTCACTCTCAAATTTGTGTCAGTCATCTTTCATTTCAGTAAGGATTTCCATTAATTTATCTTCCAAATTTGGCTTGTACATGGAGATGCTTGGTGCTATAAATATTCAACTAGACCATAATCGTTCCATCCATAAGCATAAGAGTTATTCCACTCTAAATTGTAGTTATTCTCATACACTCTAAGGTTGATTATATACGTTAGGTTACTCCCATCTATATGTTAGTGCTCGACATTCATAATTGTATTGATAACTCCCACCAACGGCACTTCATTGGTGTAAATTATACTATGTTTTCTTTTGAGAAATTTTTATATTATTATCATTTATATAGGCTTAAAATTATTTCATTATTAATGTTTGTTTATATTTTAAGTGTTTGTATAGTTTTGAGCATGATTTGGACCTTAATTTATATTTTAATAGGTGTTTGATGTGTGTTTGAGTGTATGGAAATAGGAAATTGAAGAAAAGAGAACAATTGGAAGTATGGAAGCTGGCCATGATTGTGGCTTGTCAAGCCAAGATCATGATAAAGAGCGCAGATAATAATTCCAACGAATTTCAGCTTTTCTAGCATGCAACTCTTTTTGTAATTTTAATGTTTTGGGGATATTTTTAGAACAAAATTAAGTGGACAAACCCTATAAAGAACCCTAGAAGCATCAAGAACTATTTAATAACGTAAAACACTCAAAAAGAGCATCCATCATCTTCCAAAGTGAGAGAGTGAGAAGAAGGAGTAAGAAGAGCAATCTGGAAATTCTAGATTTAAAGTTTGAGTTCAAATCAAGTTCTTTCTCTCTCTCCTTTATTTTGTTAAACTTGATGTGTAACTTGGATTTGAATATGTTATTCACGATTAGGATGCTCTAATTATCATATTTGGATTTGTTCTTGCATTGTTTTGTGACTTGATTGTTGTTGATTTCAATTCAATTTTCTAATGTTGTGATGTTTGAGTATGCTAATACTTCGATAATAAATCGAGAGAGTGAGTTGAAAGTAATCCGATTAGGTTGGGTAATGAGAGTTAGTGATCTAATAATTCTCCCAAATATCAAATTGGTAATCATACGAAGAGAGATCTTTTATGAAATTATTCGATAAATCACTTAAGAACTAGTTAAAAACGACGGGTAGATTTTGTGAATCAAGAGGTTGCAAAATCTATAATTTTGTAATCAATTAAAGTTAATTGATTAGGTCTTGAGAAAGAGTAGTTAATCCCTTAAAAACTCTAGCATCAACACATAATTGAATCAATAGCGATTAGGGAGCAAAACAATGATATAATGAATACTAAGCTTCATCATTAACGTTCCTCACATATTTATGATAGCTCGTTTATTATTTAATTATTTGCTTAATTTTATTTAATTGTTTTAAAATTTTGATATTTTATTTTCATTCAATTCATATCTCGATACCTTAGACAAAGTTAGGTTCACTTAGTTCTAACTATTTCCTTATGAGATTGACACCTTTAATACTACAAGTTTACGATTTGTATACATGCAAATATTGGGGGGTTTATTAGAAGTAAAACTTGCTAAACATTAATACACGGCATGAATATTGGTTGAGCTTCCGAAAACACGTGAGAACACCTCACTCTCCCATATAGTGATGTTTCAAATCGCGAAGACATATTTTACCTCCCAAGAAAGTCTTGTCTGCTCCATCCTTCTATTGTGAGTTGTAGTTGTGACAATGAATTGTAATTCCTATAATAAACCGCAAACTTAAAATCAAGTAGAGAAATTCAAAAGATAATTAAATTAATAAGACACAAATACAATAAGGTAAAATAAAATAGATACAAAAGGCAAAATTAAAATAAAAGAAACAAAAACAAAGATAAAAATAAAAATGACAAGAGTAATAACATTCAAGGTTTCCTAATATCAAAGTCCCCAACAATGATGCCAAAAACTTGATTGAGTTATTTTAAGTTAGTAAATATTGTAATAAACCACAAGTATATGGCACAACTATAGCTAGTACTAGTAATTACGACTCGATCCCACGAAGACTATGAATATTAGTTATTACCCTTCCTTTATTATCTAGCCTAACGATTGATTTTAGATTTTTAATAAAAAGAAAATAAAACTAAACAATTAAAGAAATAGGAAACGATAATGAATGAAAAGATAGTGGAATTCATTTAAAAAACTATCGTTATCAGAAATTAGTATCTAGGTTCGAATCCCCTCAAACCCTTATTAGATTGATCTTTTATCATGCTATTGTTTTGTTGAAGTATTAGATCCTGGAGATTGTTATGGCATGCTAATAGCTAACCTTGATTTTACTAATAACTAATCCTTAGGTCTCTAACCGAATTACTCAGGTTAAATCTTATAGGATTGTGTTACCGATTTATGAGTCCCTCTATTAGGTTTGACCCTAATCTAGAAGATTCATGTTATCATATCTCTAGGGTTGCAATCAACTCCTTCTAATTACGATAGATCTATTCACACTAGAATTTCTCAATCACTACATATGAAATTATATTATAATCTAACTTTCTCAGGTTATTAGAACATAAATAAAATACGTAATCAGATCACAATATATCAAACAATCAATTGCATTAATAAAAGAATGAAATCATATCAAATTATTAACATAAGGTTCATCTAACCTAAATACTAACTGGACGTTCAGTTACACATTATCGAACACAAATTCAAACATATAATGAAAGAAAAATGAATCGAAAACAATGGGTTCATAATTCTAAATCTCTCTAATTGTCTTCTATTAAATGTTCTTGCGATGTAGAGGCTTGATCTTATATTTTGATGGATCTTTCGATGATTTCATCATGTTTTCCACTTCTCTGGACCAAAATTGTCCTTTTGGGCGTTCTCCACATTTAGAGATCACCTCCTAAGTCTCCTCTTCTCTTTGCCTTTGAAATGTCGATTTTTTGTAAAAATTTAGATTTTTGGGTTATGTACAGTCTCTTACATAGCTATTCACTGGATCGTGAAATAATTAGAATTTAAGGAGTATCGCAAAAATGCACGACTGTGCCTCCTTCCATATTGCTGATGATTTTACACCGCGTTTTTGTCCAAATTCTTCACCTTTAAGTCCTTGAAAGCAATTATCACTTATGAAAGTACTTAGAGGAGTTATCACTTATAAAAGTCCTTGGAGGGAATTAAATACCAAACATAAGATAAAAGTATAAAATATCAAGCAAAATACATCAAATATGGGTGTAAAAATGTAGTCAAATATCCATCTATCATCTATAAATGAAATCATCACCCATAAACACATTTGAAGCCAAATAAGTACCAAAGCCATTAAATAATAAGCAAAACACATTAAATATGAGTATATAAATATAGTCAAATAATAATTTATTAAACATCCCCACACTTAAGCTTTTGCTTGTTCTTAAACAAATCATAATTTAAATCATCAATCTTACAAGCATCCATCATTTATTAACCTTAACCTATCCTTCCTCACTTTAAATCATCATACCATATCAATCAAATTAACATACATTTTCAAGAATCCTATAACCAACCTTCATAAGTTAACATCAAGAATAATCATATAGATAATCTTTTTGAATCAAAAGCATAATTTTTCACACCCTCACCAAGGATTAACTCAATGCACTCAAAGTGTGTAGGGTGAAAGGTGTAAGAAATCTCAAATCAATATATATAAGAATTCTTAACCATATACTGCAATAAAATCATATCTTTACCACTTATAAGTAAAATAAAAACAAAAATCAAAAGGTCTTGTTACAAGTTTTTAATGGGGCTTAGGTAAGATATGATACGGATAATAACAAGTTTGATAAAATTGAAAGAAATTTACAAAAACAAAATTACAAGAAACTTAGTTCGTTATAATATAGGTGATTTATACCATAAGTCTATTGGTACCATAACTTTAACTCTATTTTATTTTATTAACTTTTTTTACCATACTTGCAACATATGTTATTGTATTTTATTTTTTATTTTTATATATTTATTTTTTCTAGCATTTATCATTTACCAACAATTAGTGAGATATTGGACCTTTTCGAATTTCAAGTTTCAAGCAATTAATTAAATGTAAATAACCTTTGGGGTTCAAAATAATAAACAGGTTTCAAGAAAGATAACGTAAAGTCTAACAATGTGGTTATAATCAATAACAAAGCTAAGTCTCTAATTTGGTTACTCCTAAGGATAAAATATGGTGGGGCAATTATTGAGAAAAATAGGCTAAACAAAGGTTTAATCTAAATACCTTTATCATTTTAATGCTTCTAATTTAACAAATGCAATCTTAATATGAATAATAAAAGAAAGTTCTTGAATCATCCAATTATGCATGATAACACACATGAAAGAATAAAAGAGCTTAAAATAATGATGTATTTGCTCTTAGGCACAAAAACTCAGAAAAGGGTCTTATGTGTGTAAATAAAATATAATTTTTATTCAAATTAACTATCCCAATGATTACTAAATCATAACTTATAAAAGCAAGTATATTCTAAATTTAATCCTTTTGCATACTAATTTAGATCAATAGTCAATAATGACCTAAAGTATTTTAGATAGATTCTAACTAATTCAGGATATCAATTAATAAGATGTAATAAAAAAGATTATAATAAGTTAAAAAAAAACCCTTCCCCACACTTAAAATTATACATCGTCCCCAATGTACACAATATAAGCACATAACAATAAAAAAATAAAGCATAAAAAGTAATAAAGGGCAGGAATTAGTATTACCTTAAATAATAAGAATTACAAAGCTCTGAATTTGATGAAAGGTCCATTTGACATTATATACAATCATCCTTGCAAAATATAAACATAAAGGGATAAAAAGATAAAGGAAAATAAAATAAAGAAAATGAATAATAAACATGGAAATAACATAAAATCTCATAAAATAAATTCCTATATGATTTCATAAAAAAATGGAAATAAAATGAATTAAAATTGAAACCTATCATAATTTATGAGTTGCCTCATATGCAAGGATTATTTTATGTTATTAGCTCGACGTCCCCTTCATATTTACTATCAACCTGGGTTTATAATTAGTGGTTTTCGTCCACCCATTTCTCCACATAACAATTTTGTAACTTGTGAAGAAGTCACAAGTTATAAGATAATAATAAAGGTATAATTTATCAAATTAATAACTCTAATGGACTCAATTAATGTCCTTTTCGATAACAAACTATTAATAAAATAAAGAATAATAAAACTCTTTGAATCTTCAGTTGACTCAAACAGTTTGCCTTATAAGAAGTGGGAACCATCTGTGTTTAAGGTTATTACAAATAAATCATCAATAGTTTCCTCATTTGACTCCTCTTTTTCTTCCTCAATCACCTTTGTCAACTCTTCTACTTTCTCCTCACAGACAAAGGCTTCCTCCTTTTCTTCTTCTTCATCATCTTTTTCCTCTCTTCTACTTTCTCTTCTTAGGCAAGGGTTTCCTCCTCTCTTCTTCCTCAATCATCCTTGTCATCTGCTCTTCTTTCTCTTCTAAAAGTACCCCTTGTCTTCTTAAAATGCAATATCATTCATGAAGTCAACCTTTGTGTCCTTTTCACTCTGAAGTGTTAATAAGCTTAATTAATATGTTGTATTCAACTCAATGTATTAAAGTGAAGAAAATCTCTCTTCAAATTTACTTTGGCTAGCTTCACTTTTTGCAAGTTATTATGTTATTATGTCTATAAGATTTTTTTTTTCTGTTGTTGTCGTAATTCAATTTAAGCATAATCGTTCCATGCATTATCGTAAGCACTGCTTCACTCTAAATTATAGGTATATTGTGTACTCTGAGGCTGATTTTTCATATAATATGGTTGCTCCCGTATATAGTTTGGTGCCCAACATTCATGATTGTAATGGTAACCCCTACAAATGTCACAACACAACTTAGATATTGGTTGTGCTTCAAAATATGTATCACCATACCTTTCATTCCAAGTTTGTGATATTGCCATAGGAAATGGCATATTATCACTCCAACGAGAGTACTGTCCTTTCCATCCTTCCATTATGGTTTATACTTATAACGATGAATCTTATATGTTAACAATAAACCACAAACACAAAGTCAAAGTAGAGAAGTTCAAAAGATAAATAAATGAATAAGTCAATAATAAATAAATAAAAATAAAAATAAATACAAAAATAATGATTAAATTAATAAAAGCTAGGCTTTCCTAATATTGCAATCCCTAACAGCAACATCAATATCTTCATTGAACATTTCTTATTTAATAGATTTATAAGTTTTAACTATAAGTGTATAGTATAGTTGTAGCTAGCACTAACAACTATATGTTGATCCCATCTATTATCTAACTATCGAATTTAAAAGTTAAACTAAACAAACTAAATTAAGATTGACACAATAATGCACTTAGATAAAGGAACATGCTATGAAAAGTCAGTATCAAGTAAATAGTACCTAGGTGATGAATCCCTCTAAGAATTCTCAAATATTAACCCTTTATCATACAATGAAATTATTAATTATTAGACCGTAGAAGTTTCTATCTTATGTTATTATCTTTTTCAAGACTATTAACAACTAACTCTCGGTTGATTAACTAAAATCTCTTTCTAGTTAAAACCCATAAGATTGCATTATTGATTTGTGAATTTCACTATTAGGTTTGATAATAATCTAGAGGATTATGTCAACCTATCTCTAGGTTTGCATGTAATTCCATCCAATTATGGTAGATCTAATCACATAAAAGGATTTCTCAATCTCAATCATATGAAATCAAATCATGGAATGATATTCTGGATATATTAGTTCAAGAATATAACATATAATTGAATCATAATAAATCACTCGATAAAACCATATGAATAGTATATTAAATCATATTGTCATCAAAACTTAAGGTTCATCACACCCAGGAACTGAACAATTTAGTTCCTACACATAGAAAACAAAACCAATAACAGATATTCAGAAGAACAAATAGAAATAAATGAAATCATATTTTAAATCTCCCTTTTATCTTTAGTAAATCTTTTGGCAATTCAGATTGAATGAATCTTATGACGTAATTTTCATGTTTTCTTCATACTCTATTTAGAACTACCTCTTCTTTGTGTTTCTTGCGACTAAACTCACCTCCTTTATTATGCCTCTGATGATGTCCTTTTATAGCAAAAACTAGGGTTTCTCACTTGAATTCACAATTTTATATAGGCATAGAGACTTATAGGAGCAACATACACGGTTGATTCATGGCTGTGTATCTTCAAAAGGTCAGAAACAATATTTTCAAATCTCCACACATTTACAATGGCTTACACAGTCATTGTACACAATCGTGTATCTTGACTTGCTTCAAATCTTCGTTTTATGCCACAATTTCATCTGAATTATTCTCCTTTTAGTTTATGAAGGAAATTATCACTTATAAACACACTTGAAGTGAAATAAGTACAAAAATACTATCAAACCGTTAAATAATAAGCAAAATATATAAAACATGTGTATATAAATATAGTCAAATAATCATTTATTAGTGCCACATGAACATTCTCTTTTTTATGAGGAGGGACATATCTTTCGTTTATAGAAGAAGTAGTTGCAAGGTGACTATATTCGTCAACTTCCATCATATTTAGAGCAAGATGTCCCTTGACTCCTTCGAAGATTTTCTTTGCTAAAACAAGAGAATTTTGCCCAGTAATCCATACCATAGTGGTAGAAAGTTCTTCAACCTTCTCTCTTAGTATCTTGATTGCCTCAGTTGTGGAGGCCGAGTTGGACATTAATTCTAAATTTTGGTTTTTATGAACATCATCATTTTGTTGCGGTGACTTTTGATTTCACCAACAGGAGAGTTAGTTAAAGGCGAAGCTACCTTCTCAAGATTCTCAACCATTTGTGGTATAAAATCTTCATTCCCTATTATAGTAGGAACTTTTTCCTTTAGGGCTAGAGGCATAAAAATTTCTTTTCTATTTCTTATTCATCACATCATATCCCATTGGCATGTCAAATTGTTGGTAACTTAAATGATCAACCTAGAATATGGGTGCCAAGGAGGAATTCTATCAGAATTTGTACCTGACTTTCTCTCAATGATATAAATGGGCTTCAAGAAACTTAGAATGTAAAATTCTAAGTTACTAAGAAGCTAAATAAGTTGAAATAAGGTTTGGACTAAAGAAACCATTTGATTTAAGTAAAAGAAAAGTATGAGCTTCAATGGGAATTTGAAATAATGAATACACAATGTAAAGAAAACTAGAAAACAACAATAAGGTGTTTTCATAGTAGTCTGATTATTTTTCTATGTATGTTTGAGATTGTGTTGTGTATTATGTATGTCTCTTATCATAGTGTTGGTGAATTTATATAGTCTTCTTAACTTCAAGCAGTTTTCCACTTCACACGTTTAAGCTAACTACCTACTACTATTCTTAACTACACCCTCAAGCAGCTTTTTTGTAACTTCCTAACTTCCAACCCATTTAGCCACGTTTCTCCATAATGTCCATTACTCACTTTCATCTCGTTCAACCTCCACATTATGGACTTTAGCCATCCATGAATTCTCTAGCTAAACATTTATTGGACTTCCACATTTTAGGCTCTTTCAATTGGATTTCTTTTATCATATCAACAATCTTGAAAAAGCATTGGATAATTAGAATTAGAAAATCAGCATATTATACATCATAATGTCATTAAGTTAAGAGTATATATATTCATATAAATAATATTATGTAGTTTAAGTGAGTCAAAAATTCATCTAAGATTGTGAAAAATAAATTCAAATGAGTAATAAAAGTTTAACTATATCTTCTTAAGAACTTGTGTTTGCCTTCAAGTTTTAGTACAAAGACAAAAAATATGCAATTTTATATTGTGATGTTCCAAAGTTGCTAATAGTTTCTTATACATCATAATTAAAAAGTAAGTTATATTAGGCAGCTAATGCTTTCTATTTTTTCATGCTTTTAATGGACCTTCTCTCAAAAGTGATAATGTATCCTGACTCAGTTTGAATTCCAATTAGTGGTCTTTAGGTTTTGGAAATTTTGGAACAAAGGATTGAATACTGTACATTCTAGCCCACTTGTCAGCCAGAAAATGGTACCAGAAACTAAAATTTTTTATTGGACACTAGTATCGATTGGTACTAACCTCTTTGGTTAGTATTGGTTGGTGGGTTCCCGAAATACCAACCAGATATCAATCTAAAATGCAAAATTTGGAAAGTACCATAACCAAATTGCAAAAAATTAAAATTTATTCTAAATTCTAACCTTAGTCGTCGACCCCCTCACTCTCATATGTCATTCTATATTTGTGTTTCATTCTCGCTTTACAGGACTCTCACTGTTGTCTCACCGTCATCTTAGGCTCTCCTCTTCGTCAGTTAGACCTCACCCCTATCTCTCTTCTTTATGCCATCTCCTCACCGTAAGTCTCCATTCTCCTCTTTGTTGCTGCTTCCTCCCTGTCTTAGTGCTGCCTCCCCTGTGCCGTATCCTTTTATCATCCTTTGTTGATTTTACTCTTCACAAGTTTTTCATTTTGAGTAGGCAACTTAACTCTTCACTCGTTACCTCCTTAAACTAATTGCCTTCGTCAGTCATCTACAGATTCAACATTTTTCAATAGACACTATAAGCCTTAGGCTCTGTCTTGATTGTGCTTTGAAATTGATGCTTATACTGAATGCATGTTTGAAAGTTGTTGAATTTTTAAGAATGATATTTGATGATTTATAATTCTGTGTTACCAATTATGTGCATTTGAAGTAGGATTCTTTTATGTGAATAGATGATTTTGTTTAAATGGTTCTAGTCTGACGTAAAGAAATGAGACTTGGAAGGGTTAACTCTTATGGTAACAAATCCCAATACAAACCGACATCTGACCGAATAATCTTTCCCGGCCAATTGAGGTAACCTTCTCCATGATTAACCTGCTTTACAGGTCCTCGATGAGCCTACTTCTTTATAACTCTAGCTAACTTCTTCTTCTTTCTTGTTTATCCTGATATGCGTTTCACGACAAACATACATAATCGTTGGAAATTAGAAAATCTGAACTTATTGAATGTTTATGCATTAAATCGTAAATTAGACGTGTTAGTGTTTAGATGGCCTTTAAGGTTATAAAGTTTTGAGCTTACATAAATAATTCTCTAGTTATATTGTATGGAAGAAGAAAGTTGGACTGTATTTATAGAATTACATCTATAGTCATACACCTGAAAGGTTACTTATTCAATTAATCTAAGTGATATAAACGGACCTAAATATTAGCACTTTTGATAGGCTTATATGTGACTCAAAGTGAATTGGTACATTAACATCAATTTATAATACAATAATTATAAAAATGCTTGTCTCTGTTATTTATAAAAATTAAATATTGGAATATAAAGGTTGGAACTTGCATGAAGGAATTTGTTATAAAGTCGCACCAATCCTAATTGATTCTTAAATATAAAGAATTTTGGCTAGTCTCAACAGTACATATTGATTTTTTTGTTAATTAATTATCTTCCAATATTTTTAATTATCCATTTTACTACATAACAAATAAATGGAGGAAAGTTTAAATACTCCTATAATTCAAACTTTTCAAGAAGATTCAATAATTCTGCGTGGGCTCTTACTAAATTAATTCCTAGTTTGCATTATAACAAACATTTGAAAGGTAAGAGAATCATCATATTAAAAAAAAACATTTAACTAGAATTGAAGGTAATATGGAGTCTAGTAAGAAAGTTATCGATGATATAAACTTTGTTTGAAGAGTATAAGAGTGAGAAAGCAAGAAGGTAAAGAATAAACTATGAAATTGACAATGGAAGTTCTTTTTACAATGGTTAGGATGATGTTGGCAATGTTGAAAGTGGTATTCTTACCCAACAAGAAGAGATTACTGCAATTAATGTAGAGAAAAGAAGAAGACATATATCTAACATTTTTACTCCACAAATATCTCCATAAGCTCAACCTTCGATTTACAGTGTCTTACACTTTAAAGAAACAACTCACATTATAGAAATAACAATAACTAGATGGTGGTATAATGCAAGTGTATCATTCAATATTACTCAGTTTTATTATTATCAGCCTATAGTGGATGCTATTACTCTTACGATTCAGGATATAAAGTTTCTTTAATTGATGGCTACAGAGATAAGCTTTCTCTATGAGATAAAAGATTATTTTAGTGAAAGAAGGATAACTTGGGCAACTTATGGTATTAAAATATGTTTAATAGTTGGACAAATTGAAGATATAAACATGTTATCAATTTTTTGGTTTATCCAGCTAAGGGAACAATGTCTTTGATCTTCATTGATGCGTATGGCCTTGTAAAAAATATTGATATGCTATTTGAGATATTAGATGGTTGTGAATGTAGTTGAGTATGAAAATATGACACAGTTCATCACTAATAATGATGTTGCTTATAAAGCGGTTGAGAGAAGATTACAAAGCAGGTATAATTCTTTCTATTGAACTCTATCTATTGCAAGTTACATTGACATAATGTTGAAAATTATAAGAGGTTCTCGATACATTCTTATCATTGATGAGACCATACAAAAAGTATAAAAAAAAAGTGACTAAGTTCATCCATAATCACATATGTGTTCTACATTTGATGATAAAAGATTTCACTAATGGTAAAAGTTCATGTCATCCTTCCATTACAAGATTTATAACTAATTTCTTATCATTAATGTTTTGTTCTAATGAAAAAGGAGTTAAGAAAGATGTTTACAAGTAATAAGTCGGTTACATCTCAACATGTCAAGTCTGATGTTTAATGAAAATTTTAGAATTATATTTTAATATCATAAATTTTGATCTCAATATCAATTCGTCATTTAAGTTTGTGAGCCTTTGATGATAACACTTTGTCTGACTGATAATAATAACAAGGTCATAACAGGTTACTTTTATGATGTCATAAAGAGTGCAAAAGAAGTAATTAAGACCAATGTAAAAAGTAGGTCTTCTTTATGTACTCCTTGTCTTGTAGTTGTTAATGAAAGATAGGAAAGACAAATTTACTCTTTATTGTTTTTTGCTTGTGCATTTCTAAATCTATTACCTATTTTAGACCAAGTTTTACAAAAAAAGTTATAGTTAATAGGTGAGTGTTATTAACTATCACAATAATTACTTCATATGAGATGATATAAGATCTCCTTGTCTTACATAATAATGCATTTAGTGATTTTGGAATGGTAGTTACAATTCATCAAAAAGAAAAACTTAATCCAAGTATATATTTCTTCACTTTTGTTAATTATTTGAAATTAATCACCACTTAATTTTTTAAAAGATTACTTTTGTTGTCTTACAATTACTTGGTGAGACTAATTTTGAAGTGATGTTCTATAATTTTAAAGGTTTGTAAGTTAAAATATGAATCAATGTGAGAGGCAACTACGTGCTAAAGGAATTGTAGAACATTTAAATTCATTCATTCCAAAAAGAAAAAAGAAAGATATTGGAATGCAAAAGATTAAATAATTTGGTCTGTATTCGATGCAACTTGAAGCTTTAAAAAAGCACGTTATTATCATTATTAAGTTTAATATAATTTTTGTGTTTTCTTAATAATTTAATATTATTTGTTTACTAGGAATTTTAATAGAACAAGGAATTCAATAGATCTAATTTACCTTGACCATATCGATTGGGCTTACAAGGAACTAAGTTTTATAGATAAGAATGACTTGAAATATAATATTCAGTGAGAAAGTATTAACATGTATTTAGTGTAATGAGTCTAAATAATATTGATAATGAGAACTTCTCTCAATAATATGAATTTTTTACTAAATAAAAATTGGGGTCAAAGCTATTTAATACTATTAAATAAAATTTTAGGTTTTTTATTTTTCTCTTTTCTTTTAATTTCACTTATATTTAATATATATGTTAAATTCTATACATGTAATATAAATATTAAAATCTTAATTGGAAGTGTTGTTTCAAATTTCACTTCTACTTTATTGTGTTTTTCAGCACAATCTCTTATTGTAATGCTTATAGACTTATATTATTCTTAAGCGAAAAAACTAGTTTGCCCCTAACATTTGACAAAAAATTCAAGATGAACTTACCGTTATTTTTGGTAACTATATAACCATTAATGTTTCAAAATAGAGCAGTTGCCCCAAAATGACTAATTCCGACAAATTGCAATTACATCTTTATTAAAAAAAAATTCACCTAAGCAAGCTACATAGGATCAGCTGCTAATATGACAAGTGATATGTATTTAAATAATAATTTTGTCTTAATATTAATTCATAAAAATTCATTATTTACATTTAATTAAAAATATAAGGATGGATTTAATT
>JANSVA010007455.1:0-16069 GCA_025504915.1 Erythroxylum reticulatum | reverse complement strand
GAATCTCATCACTTAAGTTTTCTTTATGTTGTTCAAAACCACCTTCACCTAATTCCTCAAGACTCTCACTAGAGGAGCCTACTCTTTTAATAAATTTAGTTATTGCTCCTTTTTGGGATTCTATCAACTGTGCTACTTGTTTTCTTTTTTTTCTTCCTTTTTTCACTTCCAGACAAATGCTTTTTAGGCATCATAATATAAACTAATTATAACACAGTTAGATTAGGAAAAGAACAAAAGCACCTGTACGGAACTGGAAGTATTATGTAGGCACAACCAAACTCCAATAGCTTCATAATATATCACAAAGATATATAAATGGTATTATATCTATGATAGGAAAAAAATAAATAGCAAAATTTAATATCTAATATTAAAAATAAAAAACAAAGAGCAAAAATACATTAAAAATTTAGAAACTTTACCTTAAATTATACTCAAAACTCAGAAGACAGAATTGTAAAATTTTTTGCTGCTAATTTTTTAGTTGGAGTACTGTGAATACATATATTGATGAAAATAAAGAAATTAGAAGGTAAAAGTAAACTTAAATATTTGAAGACTATTTATAAGCACGAGGACTACAACGTTAACTTATAAGTTATAACGTTAACTTATAACGTTAAAATCATTTAAAGCCAACGTTGGGAGGAGGCTGTTAGAGTCTGTTGGAGAGGAGGCTGTTGAAAAAGCCAATGTAAACATCACTAAGAAGGAGGCTGTTGGAGTCAAATTGGGGGCCCCTTTCATAGTAGGCCCTGGGTAGGTGCCCTGCTGGCCCCTGCCCAGGGCCGACACTATTTCCTGGTTAATTTCCTTTAAGTCAGAATCTTAAATGCTCATGATTTCATAGTAGCTTCCTATAGTAAAGATCTTTCCAATGGTTGTCCATATTTTATTGCTTTGCTTAGGCTTCAGAAAGTAAGAGAGTTGGACCTCATATTTGCATCACTTATTGAGTTTATTTAATTTCATTAGACGAAAGCTTTCAGGTAAATATTTATTTACCTTAACTTCAATACAAATCCTTGCATGATAGATTTTATTCAATTTAGCAATAGAATTATCAAAGTATAGTGGTTTATTGATCGAGTTTGCAAGGAAACTAAGCCCATCCAAAGTCCAGTATTTCAAGGGAACATTGTGGAGGTTAACCTAGAAAGGCATAGTTTCAATTTGATATTTGTCTAGCTCCATTCCCATCCTCTATTTTTGGATAAACTTAGGTTGGCCATCAATGTGCCAAAGACCATAAGCTAAGACCTTAGTTAGAATGTCTTCATTAAAAATTTGAATAAAACACAGTCATCTTTAGTAAGAAGAATTTTATTAAGGTTTTTGTTAGCCCAGTTAGTCTCAAACCATACTTGAACCTGTGGAGAAGAAGGCCTTTTATAAGTGGAGACCTTAGAAGACCTTGGGGAGAACCTTTAACGAGAATCTTTGAGAGAGGTTATGTAAGGTTATTGCCATTTATTCTTCTTGTATTATCTTTCTCATAATAATAAATAAGATTCTCCTTGTTCGTAGAGGTTACGTAGATTGGCTGAACCACATAAATTCTTATATTCTTTGTTTCTTTATTTTCTTATATATTACTTCTATTTTATGTATCAATTGGTGTTAGAACAATTGATATTATAACAATTGTATTAAATCATGGGTTATCTTTGCAAATCTAAAGTTTATTATCAGGATGTCTCTTCATAAGTTTAACATTAGGAATTTAATGGATTGAACAATTTCACTATAAGGAATATGAAAATAAGAGGGGTTCTTACTTATTAGTGATGTGCAGCAATTTCAGAAGGAGAAGAAAAACTGTAAGAGAATTTGGAGGCAATGGAGAAGGAAGAAATTATTTCAAGGGCACATAACACAATACTATTGATTTTGGGAGATGAGTTCCTATAAGAGGTGATTCATAAATAATTGCATCTTCTTTTGTGGAAAAACTTAAAAGTAAGTATCAGAATAGATCACGTACAAATCATTTATATCAAAAGTAACATTTTTATAATTTAAGGATGTCAAAGAGTATACATGTAAAAGATTTTATTGTTGATTTTGATCAGATCATCTTAGATCTCTAAGGTATTGGGGTTTAGATTGAAGATGAGGATCGAGCTATAATCTTTTTATGTTCCTTACCTAATTCATATGAGAATTTTATGAATATATTATTATATGCTAGCTAGATTATTTATGCCAATAATAAGAGGGATGTCCTACAGTCTAAGGAATTGAAGAAAAATGTCTCTATATATATCAAATTTAGGTCTAATTATTGGCAAAGGTAGGAAACTGGAAAGGGAATCTAAAAACTTGAATAAATCACAATCAAAATCAAAGACCAAAACTATTTGATCCTTTAATTGTAAAGTTAAAGGCCATTTTAAGAAGGACTACCAACAGTGAAAGAATGGAAATATGATAAGAGAAGATGATGAAAAAATTATTATTTAAGTCTAAGAGAGTTAATAAAGAGGATGGAAGAGACAATGATGTTTTAATATTAAGTAGTTATAATTTTGTAAATAGGTGGAAATAGAGATTAGTGCCTCTTATAGTATAACTTTCAATAAATTCTGGTTTTGTTCTTTTAAAGAATGGAATTATGCTATCAGATTGAGTGATGATGGAGAGTGTATTGTCAAAGGTAGTATTTCAATGCATATCAAAATGTATGATGGAATTGTTAGAATACTATGCGTATTATATTCTTGAGCTTAAGAAGAATATGATTTCCATAGTTGCTTTTGATACTCAAGGGTATTTTTTTTTACATTAATAGGTCGCTTAAGATAGTAAAAGGTGCATTGACTATAATAAAGAGAAAATCATAGCATAACATTTACGTCTTAATAAGAAAGACAATAATAAGATTGATAGTTATGTCTCAATCTTTAGGGAAGATAGATATTATTATGATATGATATATGTAGGCGAGTCATCTTGAAGAGCAAGAGTTTATGAAACTTTGTAAAGAATCTTGTTAAAGAATGTCAAATAAGAGAACATAAACATTTTTAAGTTTTGTGCGTTTAATAAAAATTCTGGGGTGACCTTTAAGGATGATGTTAGACGTTAGAGAATTATGAGATATGCCTTGAATTATAGTAAAATAGAATTTTAGTGACCATAGGCTTCTAATGAAATGGAGTTTTAATGTCACTAAGCATTTATGGAAATCGAGATTTAGTAACCTTGAACTTATGCAGAAATAAAATATCATTGACCTTAAGATTATGGTGGTAATAAATTTTTTTAATTATAATTAGACTTCTTATAAGTAATCCTATAAATAGTTTGATAAAATTTTTGTAAATGAAGACCTTAGAAGACCTTGGTGAGCACCTTTGGAGAGAATCTTTTAAAGAGATTGTGTAAGGGTAATGCCATGTATTCTTGTTGTATCTTCTTTTTCATAGTAATAAAAGAATTTTATCTCCTTATTTAAGGACGTAGGTCACATATATTGATTGAACCATGTAAATTTATATATTCTTTACTTTTTTTATTTTCTACTATATTATTTCCATTTTACTTAATAATTAATATAGAACAATTAATATCCTAACAATTACTTTGGAAAACTCCAGCACTATGATAGTAGCTTAGATTTCTCTCAATGTTCTAGCATTATTAGTTAGGGAAGATTCTCATAGTGTTGTTTTAGATTAGGGTGACCCAAAAATAAAAAAAGGTATTACATTAAACATCTCTACAGTTCATATTCATCAAGTTAGATTCTTGGGTTTTGTTTGATAAGTTAGTGAGTGGTAGAAATTTAATTTGCAAGTAGAATTATATTGGATTTATATAATTAATTAGATAGCGAAAGAGAATCAAAAGAAAAAGAATATAACTTCTATACTGAAAAATGGTATAGATTTTTCAAATCTTCTAATATCCTAAATAAATATATAGTAATGCAGTATTCATTAGTGTTGCAAATGCTTAAACTTACTACTTTAACTAAAATGTTCAACACTAGTGATATGTCACAAATTTGCCCTAATTTTTGGTATTTAAATCCTCTATAATCTTGTTTTAATTTGTTCAAAATTAGTATTTGGTTTACTTTCATAAGAAAAGGGTTGGAAGACGCTATTTAATTGGTAAAAGGATTGGCTCTTAATTCAAATTCGAAATTTTGAAATAAAGGAGCAATGTCACTAATAATCAAGGGAGAAAAAAAAAGAATTTGGGACGATAAAACATTTTAATTGGTAGTTTTGTTTCAAATTATTAAAATTAAGCTAAAAATATATTGAAATAGTTTAGCATGATCTTAGGCATGTGCATATTTAATGAAAATCGAAACTTCCAAATTTCAAATATGAAGGAGAAAATGTGTTAAAAGTTTTTTTAACCTTATCTTGGCCAAATCTAAGTGAAAATAAGTGAATTTATGATTTATGGGATCCAAAAAATCATAACAAAAAGATCTTCACATAGGATTAAAGTGTCTATAAATGGAACCAAGGTGAAGAAGTAAGGCATTCGAGTTCTAGCTGAAAATTCCAACTTTTCACAAAGTCTTCTTTCCCTCTCTTCAGTAGATGTTAGCATAGTTTTTCTTCGTTAGATGTTCATATCTGTTATGGCCATTATTCACTGATTTTCTTTATCTTGGTTGAAGGAAGTGGAAGCCAAGTGGAAGCCTTTTAAAACTTTGAAGGTTAAGAGGTAATGGGGTCTTAATGTGATGTGTTTCATTTATTCATATATTATATTCTTCTTCGTGCTTTTATTTTATAATTATATTTAATTGATTTATGATATATGCAATTAGATTATTGATTGAAATGATAATTTGCTAGATTAAAGTTTGAATACACAAAAGTTCAATGATTTTGGGTTATGTTTGGTTAGTTGTAAGGTTTTTAAAGTAATGGAGTGATTTATAAAGGAATAGAATGGAAATGGATGTAATATTAAAAAATAGTTGTTTGGGAGTGTGAAAGTGTTCATAATGTAATATATTGATGAGATTTTATTTTTTGGTTATATAAAATCAAAACAACATAAAATTAATGTTCCTACAAGTGTAAAACAATATGAAAATAAGCACTCTATTTCATGGTGGGACTAAGTTTCTAACTATATTACAGCTGGTCGTTGGAAATCAGCAGTGCTTGGTTTGCAATTACTAGAGCTATTGCAGCTGGGTAATATATACCACACATGTTTTTTATTCTGGTGAGATATTTTTGTAGGTATTCAAATATTTTTATAATCGTGTCAAGCCTTGAAAATTTGAAAAACTTGTTCAAATTCATCTGCAAGGGTTTCGATATTCTTGAATATAAGGTACTTTCACCTTTTATAGGGTTGACTTTTTTAGTGATAATATTACTCTGTCAATGTTCGCTTTGAAGTTGTCCCACATGGTCAAGGAATTAATCTAGAACACAAATACATAATTCCTGTGGTCACTGCTATTAGAATTCAGGGACTTCTCTTGTATTGTGAGGGAAGCAGTAGCTCAAGTAATGGTATTTCATCAATTGACTTTCTGACAATGATATGAAGCAACATACTGTTTTACATCTTAATAGGTCCTTAAATGCATGACCAATGTTGGTTCTTCATGCTTTGTTTTTGCTAATACTTGTTACCTTTGTTTGAAGGAACACATTGATTATGATGTTGTAAAAAGTGTGAATCCAGAGTTTAAAAAAGAAATTGTGCATATTAGTATCTACAAACAACATAGATAAATGATTCAAGTAGAGATATTGTACAAAGAATGGTTTTTATGATTTATACTATAGTAGTCTTGTTGTGAAACATAAGTGCTACCCTACATAATCTTATTAGCATCTTAATTATCTGTGTGGTTTCTTTTTCTTCTTGCAGAACATACAACCACATGAACATGAAAAGCTGCCCCAAGTTGAATTGCTGGTCATTGATGAAGGTGCTACTATTTTGTTTCCAGTAGTAAAATCTATTCTTAGTCTATATCTTATTTTCCCTTCATCCACTGTAAATGGTTACGTGATTTGATTAGTTTCTCTCTTTATTTGTTTAATGTTTTATCTGCCTATAAGATATATAGATTTCCATAAGTACCAAGCATACTTAATGCACATGTTCTAGTTTTCCATAAGTCTCATACATGCTTAATTGTTAGAGCATAACAGAATTGTATTATTTATAGTTGTAATATTTTGTATCCTGTACTCTCTATTCATACGTGTATTGCTCTCATAGGTTCTGTTAGTATCTTTCTTATCATTCTGTTATGATTCTTCTTTCCTGTTGTATTGTATTATGCTTTATATATAATAAGAGAGCCTAAGAACAGGTAGGTGACTCAATATATTCATTCATTACTCTAGCTTTTCTATCTTGGTATCGGAGCAATATCACTATGTCAGTTTTGTATGCAACTTCCGATTCTACTGGGTCCTCTTCCTCAGCTCCAAAAACCTATACTCTGTTTAGCTTCTCTAGCCAAACCCTCGTGATTAAGGTGGATCACGACAACTATTTGGTTTGGGGTATTGCCTCTAATTGAGGCTAACAAATTAGAATCTTATATTGATGGCACATCTCGCATCCTTCCTCGTCTCTTCCTTAATGGTGCAGAGACCAAAGTAAATCTCGACTTTGAGTATTGGTATTCCATTAATCACTTACTTGTGGGATGGCTGAGAAATACTATAACTCAAGACATCGACGCTCATCTCCTCCATTGTTAGATAGCTCTAGATCTGTAGAGTGGAGAACATGCACTTTTTTATGCCTTGACTAAAGCTCATATAAAGGTTTACAAGACAGAGCTTCATCAACTTGTAAAAATGGTATGAAAATGGAGGAATATCTTACTAAGATGAAGAACATTGCAGATCAACTTACTCTTATTAGTGCACTTCTGAACACCGAAAATCTTATCCTTCATACTTTGAATGGACTTGATGCTGAGTACAATGCAATAGTTGTGAAATTAGTGGATCAGCTTCATCTCACTTGGGTTGAAGCTCAAGCTTCCTTGCTTGCTTTGGAAAGTCACTTTGATCAATTCAATCTGTTTTCATTGTTGACTATTCAACCTACTATTTATGTTGATCAACGTGAAGATGCTCGAGCTTATGGAGAGTATCTTTTAAAAGAATGACCATATCCAGATGATGGTTGAAAAGAACAGTCATACCGATAATAACAAGCTGCTAGTACATAACCTGGATGCTGGTAGAGATGGTAAAATGGACGAATAACATTTCCACTACCCCAACGGCGACCACGAGAGTGACCACCGCATAGACCACGGGAAATAAGCCAACCACCTTATCCAGATCTTGAATCAGAGGAGCGACATTCAGCATCGGGTCGAGCATCATTACGTTGAGCAACATGAATAGTAGGTTTAATAGTCAATGATGAAAAATGATTGACTTGATCTAGGCGACTTTCAAAAGCAAGCAAGGAAGCTTGAGCTTCAACCTAGGTGAGATGAAGTTGATCCATTAATTTCAGAATTACATTGTACTCAGCATCAAGTACATTCAAAGTATGAAGGATAAGATCTTCTGTGTTCACAGGTGCACCAATAAGGGCAAGTTGATCAACAATGTTCTTCATCTTAGTAAGATATTCCTCCATTTTCATATTACGAGTTTGATGAAGCTCAGTCTTCTAAACCATTTTCGAGCTTTAGTTGAAAATCAATTCAATATATAAATGAAAGTTGTCCAATGTGATAATGGTTCATAATATAAGCCTCTTATACCTATTGCACAAGCTGCTAGAATTAATATTAGATTTACCTGTCTATATACTTCTCCTTAAAATAGACATATTGAGAGAAAGCATAGACACATAGTGGAAATAGTTCTGACCTTATTAGCACGAGTAAGAATGTCACTTATTTACTGGGTTGATGCTTTTCAAGTTGCTATTTATTTGATTAATAGATTTCCCACACCTATTTTGGAAGGCGCATCACCTTTATTTAGATTATTTAAAATAAAACTAGATTATAAGATTATACAGCCTTTTGGATGTGCTTGCTACTTATGCTTAAAACCATACAACAATCACAAGTTTCAATTTCATAGTCAACGATGTGTCTACCCTGGGATTGCTCTCAACAGAAAAGACATAAATGCTTAACTGCCTCCGAAAAAATGTTTGTATCACGACATGTTGTATTTGATCCTTCTTTGTTTCCCTTTATCATAGGATTTCTGAATCGTCAAGTTGAATTATCTAAAATAGATGGTGTAGTGCCACTCATGATTTACCCTTCGAACTTGTCTATACACTCTACCTCACCTCAAGGACAAGAAGTGACAGCTCTTGATCCTTCACTTGCTCATTCTCATGCTTCACCTAGGAATAATTCTTTGCCTCGGGACATTTCTCCTATTATTGATCCAACAAAATTTTCTTCAACAAACAGACCCAATGATTATTCCTCTTCAGAGGCTCAAATGTCTCTATAAGACCAACTAAATAAACACCGAATGACAATAAGGGCCAAGGACGATATTTTCAAGCCTAAATATCCCTTCATTAAACTTCATCATTCAAAAGATCCAGCTTCTTGTCACGAGTAGCTGAACCTTTTTTAGTAAAAGATGCACTTGCATCTTCTCAATGGTGGGTGATGGTAGATGAATTCAATGCCTTACAATGAAACAGAGCATAGATTTTGGTTCCACACAATGGTACTTAGCAACTAGTTGATACTGAAGAACCAGATATTAGTGAAGCTGAATTACGAAGGCTTTTCAACAAGCTGTCAGAATTGATTATGGTGAAATGTTTAGTCCTGTGGTCAAACCTACTACTATCCATGTCGTACTAGCAATTACTGTTACCTTTAAGTGGGAAATATGACAGCTTGATATGAATAACGCATTTCTAAATGAATTTCTGAAAGAAGGTGCCTATATGTGACAACTTGAAGGATTTCTTAATTGGCAACAACCTAATCATAAATGTAAGTTAGTTAAAGCTGTTTATGGTTTAAAGTAGGCACCTCGAGCATAGTTTGACCTTGCTGTAATGGGACTTTAAAAATGCCAAGAGTGATATCTCTTTATTCTTGCTTCAAACGTGTATCTTACTATGTTTGTATTGATTTATGTTGACGACATTCTGATCACTGGTAATAATTATGCATTTCTGAAATCCTTAGTACAAAAACTTAATACACTATTCTCTCTTAAGGATTTAGGACCCCTATATTATTTTATTAGACTTGAAACTTATAAAGATAGTTCAGGTATATACCTGAATTAAGGAAAGTATATTCTCAACTTGTTAAAGAAATTTAACATGCTGGATTGTGCGTCTATGCCTACTCTAATGGTTACTGGTTGACAATTTTTGCTAACTGATGGAGAACTTATGTTAGATCCTACTTTGTATCATCAAGTTATAAGCTCTCTTCAATACTTAACAACTACTTGTTCAGATATTGCATTCTTTATAAATAAACTTGGTCAATTTTTGTCTCGGACAATAAACACCCATTTTTAAGCTGTTAAATGTATTATACGTTATCTCAAAGGCACCTATAGATTTGGACTTCATCTAAAACCATTTTCTTCACTTCAGCTGATGGCTTACATAGATGCAGACTGGGCTACATATGTAGATGATAAAAAATCAATGGTAGGATTATGTGTGTATCTTAGAGGTACATTAGTGTTGTGGTCTTTACGGAAGCAACGAGTAGTCTCTCTGTCAAGTACAAAATTTGAATATAAGGCACTGGCTAATGGAGTTACTAAGGTTAAATGGTTAAGTTCATTGTTATTTAAGCTTGGTTTTTTCTTCGGATGACCCTCTATAATGTGGTGTGATAATCTAAGTGCAGTAGCACTAGCTGCCAATCTTATTCAACATGCTCACAGTAAATATATAGAAATTAATGTTCATTTTATTCGAGATTTAGTATTGTCTGGCTCCATTGATGTCAAATATGTTCCTTCTTCTCATCAAGTAGTTGATTGTTTAACCAAATCCTTGACTCACTCTCAATTTCTCCTCTTAAGGAACAAACTCGGGTTGTTTATCACACCCTCTTGTTTGAGGGGGAATGTTAGAGCATAACTAAATTGTATTATTTATAGCTGTAATATTCTATATCCTCTACTCTCTCATTATACATGTATTGATCTCATAGGTTTTGTTAGGATCTCCCTCATTCTTTTATGATTCTTCTGTCCTATTGTATTGTATTATGCTCTATATACAATAAGAGAGCCTGAGCATAGGTAGGTGCCTCAGTATATTCATTCATTACTCTAGCTTTTCTATCTTTAATGCACATGCTCTAGTTTGAAATTCATTTCTTGTTTGATAAAATGGTTTTATAATTGCATATGAATGTACATGATCACTTGAAGCTATAACGGGACTAGCCCAGTCGTTGTCACTAAAACTTCTTCAACAGTTGGAAGAACAAAGCCAGATGCCTACAAAACATATGGAGGGCACACTTTCTAGTATTAACAGTTCTTTTTTGATTTGGTAGTTAAATTACTACATAATGCTTTCCTTATTATTTTGTGTTAGGACTAACATAAATTCTAAATATATCCCTTTTAATGTGCATATTTTAGTATATAAAATGTAGTGAAAATGTTAAAATGACTATAGTTATGAAGTATTAAGCTAGGCTGCTACGAGGACATTTTTGGACTTCTTATGATAAAAGTTGACTAAATACTTCACTTGTAACATTTCGTTTCCATACTAAGGGTTCAAACCCTATATTTCTGTAAATGAGAAATAACAATGAGAGATTAGGAATTGCACTTCATGCTCATGCATAATATAGTATACATAAACGTGAATTTGATTATTGCACATATTACAATAATTTGTTCATGCACTCATTTGATATTTTTTTGGGTATAAATGATTGTTTTAATGTTATTATGATATGGATAGTGAATATTTTTCCTTAAAAATTGATTTGGTGAATTAAATTATTGATTTAGAATTTTTAGTGAAATTTGAGAATTTTCTTAAATTATGGGTATTTTTGGACTAGAAAAATGTCAAATGTCAGAAAAATTAATAAATGGCAAAATAAATAAGTATCAAATGTCAATAGAAATTAGTGATAAGTGACATTAAGATTTAATGACAACTGTCATTGAAAATTTTGAAACAATTGGATTAGAAATTGGAGACAAATGGATTAGCTTTTTAAAAGAGCCAATTGGAGACCACAATAAAATGACAAATGGCAAGTGACAAGTGACAAGTGTCACAACACTTGCCATTCACCACTCATGATTTAGTTTACCTAAATTAAAGACCATCACATGGTCTTTTACTTATCATTTTCGATACGTGCTTCTTTTCTTCATCTTCTTCATTTGCTCTCTTCTTCACTCATGACCATCTCCCTCTCACCCTCATCATGCTGATTTTTGTCCAACTCTTTCGATTTGTTTCTTCAAGATTCGTTGTCTTCTCCATCTTGTTACTAAAAGACCTAACTCTTCTACCTTGAATGATGATGATGATGATCGTGTAAGCCATGGAAAGCTAGGATTTTATGGTGGTTGAAGAAGCTTGGAGTCTAATCAAGTAAGTTAAACTTTGTTCTTTATGGGTTGTCTAAATAAAAGCATATATGATGATAGTTGGTGATAAAATGATTATGAAAAAAGATGTTGAAAATATATGTGTAACATAGGTGAACAGTGAACATAGCCATGTCTTGTTTTTGTGTTTTGATGGGCAATAGATTATGGAATGATATAATGTGGGATAATAGAGTGAATGATGTTATATACATGTTGGAACGTAGGTAAAGAAATGAACACATTGATTTCTTATTTTCATGTTTATAATGATAAATATTTCATAAGTTATTATAGAAATGAGTTTCAAATAGAAAGATCATTAAAGATGGTGTAGGAAAAAGTGCAGAAAAAATTGATAGATAATGGTTTTTATGTTCTGTTTTCTTCATGTAGTAATGTGGAAAGGGGCTTTTAAGGAAGAAGATTGAAATATAGATTTCTTAGGAAGTTTCTTCTTAATACGAATGGAGAGTTAAACGACATCATCCAACATCTAGCATTGCTAAAGATGGACTAGTTGGTCATTCTCATAATTTAGTACTCCTAAGTATCAGTGTAACTCGCTAAGTTATACCCTAGTTAAAATGTTACATGTCCATGAAAGTAAAAGTGATAGGTGTTGAAATTGCGATCTGATTGTGAATTGCATATGTCTTGGATCTATGGTCTATCAAACCATGATTAGTAACTTGTAATTAATTGTACCGTTAGAAAATTAATGTATTAAAATGTACATTTGGACTAGGAAAATGTCAAGTGGAAAGATAAGTTGGTATATTGAAATTTGGATGACTAAACCTATAAATTGATTGACATTTGGCATCATTGATTAAATGACAAATGGCTAGGCAGGATTGTGACATTTGGAAGCTTGAGGAATGGACAAATGGGATGCACGCAATGGAGACATATGTTATATTGTGAGAGAGACACCTAGCATCAAATGAATCCAGCTAAGGCCGAAGTGTTTCGGCTGGTCATTCTTCCTCTCCTTGTTCATTCACCACTGAAACATGATGCTCTTTCATTCTTGTGTATTCAAATTATGTTGTGCTTGATTACCACATTAAGATGTTGCATCAAGGAAGTTAGACCTTGTAATCTTTTGTGTTATTGTCTTTTTAGTGTTAAGATCATCCTAGTTTCACTTGGATTTGGAGTTGGGTTTGTTTCTTAGAAGGCTAGTTTGGCTTGTTCTTTGGAGTTGGAATTTTAAATTAAATAAAGGAATTCTAAACTTGATAGCATGTATTAATACAAGTTCGATGGTGATTGAATTGGCATAGAATGTGTGTTATGATGATGATAAATAAGTGCTAGAAAATTGATCCTCGTATGACAAATGCTATTTTGGTTTTGATGTATGAAAGATAATGATTTTTGAGTTGCCTAACGAATAATTTTTGAATTAGATTTGGACATGAATTTGATAAAGGATTGAAGCATGAATAAGGTAGAATTTAAGTGAAATTGATGGACTTTGGTGAAGGTGTGTTGGATGGACTATGAAGGAGTTAAATTTGGAAACAAAATGAAGGTCATGGGTGAGTGAACCTTCGATTCACTCATCCCACAATCGTGGGATTTGTATGGCACCTTCCCATGGTTGTGGGAAATTCTTTGGAAGGAAAAAAGGTTGGTTTTGTACATTTGTTGGATTATATAAGGTTAAGGCACTTTTTAATGGTGTGATTGGACTTGATTAAGGTGTAAAATGAACCTAATTTGATGTGGAATTAGTTTATTAAAGGTTGAATAAGGTTTGGATTATTAATTGAGATAATAACTTAAGGAAGCTGTTATTTGGTAACAAAGTATATAATTTTGAGACTTTTGAGTTGTTAAAGGAATGAAGTATATGTGTTATTTGGTAACAAAGTATCTAATTTTGAGACTTATGAGTTGTTAAAGGAATGAAGTATACTTATGAATGCAAATGTGGTTCAAAGAACATGAGTAACGTAAATTAGGTGTGATTGTTTGTGAATTGGGAATTTGTGTGGATATATGTATAATGTGTTGCCACTTATGGCTATAATCGATGCATTGTTACAAATGTTTACATTCATAAGACTTATTGAATTTGTTCAGACATGAATGAATGCATTCAAATTGAGCATAAAGAAGTAAATTCATACTTATGCATTATTTCACTGTCATGTGATTTTGAGATGTAAAATGTTTTATTTTAAAACTGTCAAGTCCTAGTTGTGGGTAAACAGGCATGCCTAGAAAGCTCTGCAACTACTTCTGTAAATAGACGCTAAGGTGTCTTCTACATCTAGACACTTCGGTGTCTTATGTACTTGTCACTCCTATGTCTTCTAATCTTAGATATTTCAGTGTCTTTTGTTTTAGAGAATTAACTCTCTTCTATTTTTGAGATACCAATCATAGGTATCTTCTATTCTGGTCTAGTTATCCACTTCTGTATAAAAGGACTAGCAGGCTAATTTTTTGTGTTATGATATATGTTCAGTTTTGTAACAAGCTAAGTTCTAATTTGATACAAGATAAATTTTGATCTACTATAATTTCTGTTCTGTACTAACACAATTATATCCTGTTCTGAGGCTTTTAAGTTTTGTTTAGAAGTAATGATGTTTTTTTTATATATATTTACATGATTTGCTCTTATGCATGTATATTCTATTATGATGAATTATATTATGTTCTGATTCTTTTAATGGTCTAGTCACTCTTTAATTTGAATAATTAAAGATTGCTTATAATATGATCTGATTCAGTACATATGAATGCTAAAAAATTGATAGAAACAGTCATCATTTTAAATCTTATTTAGTTATTTCCCCACTAAGCTATATACTTAGCATGGTGGTTTTGCCTCTGTGTAGGTTCTGATAAGAAGATCTGAGACTAGGACAAAGACATCCGCAGTGATTAAGAATGATGTGGTTTATTTTGGAAAATGTTTAGTTTATTTTTGAGTTATACTCAATGTGATAAAGCATTCCGTTATTTTGTGTATATGGTTTGTAATAACCTTAATACAAGATGAATTTAGAATTTATGACATGTATTTTGATAAGTACAAGGTGTATGATATGTTCTATTTTTAACTCACCAAATTATGCAAGTTAATTATGTTGTTTTATTTTTAAGGAAGTTATGAAGCATATTGGTCTGTGTTAGGTATGTTTTGTGTGGCATTTGTATATCCTCTTAAGGGGTATATGGGTGTTACATGGTTTGGTATCAGAGCATAGTTTAGACGATTTTGTTTTAACTAATGCTTGATTATTGCTTATACATGAATGTAAGAGTTGCGGTTGGCCTAATACGGTTTGTCTCATGTTTTGGTTTTAGAATTAAATATGGAATGATCTCATGAAGCTGTTGACGAGGTTGTTGAGAGTAATAATCCTATACAATCTCGTATGTTTATTTTAGGCCCCTCTTAGGTAAATCGAAACGAAACTAAAGTCCCACCTCCTCTACCTCCAGCTCAGGGAGAGGCTTTATTTAAGCTATCACAATATATGATGACTCTATTACATCATATGACTACATCCAAGGCTTCAATTGATCAGCTGCAAAAATATGGAGCCGAAGAATTTACTGGAACATCTCTAGAGGAGTCTAAAAGGATGAAATTCTGGTTGGAAAAGGTGAAAAGGGTGTTAGATGAAATTAGCTGCCTACTTAACCAAATGGTTCATTATGCTATCTCTCTTCTTCAAGGAGCAGTCTATGAGTGGTGGAAGTTTGTTATGAGGTATCCTCAATTACCCTAACCTTTGACTTGGGATTTCTTTTCTCAAGAATTTAAAGGCAAGTATATGACAGAAGTCTATAGAAAGGAGAAGTGGAAGTAGTTCTTGAACTTAAAGTAGAAAAACTTGTCTGTCGTTAAATATGACAAAGAATTTAATCGGATCAGTAAGTATGAACTTGAACCTGTACTTACTGAAGAGTTCTATTGTCATTTATTTGAGGATGGTTTGAATGACTTAATTAAAGAGCACCTTATAACATTCACTCTTTTGCTACAAGTGAGCTATCATCAGCTGGTACAAGCTGCCATTAAAATAAAAAAGCAAGAGATTGTTAAGAGAGAAACAGTTTAGCAAAGGGGTTTTACAAGAGGAGGTAATTTCTCGGGTGAAAGAAGTCGTGAAGGTGCTTCCACTACACCTTAATTCACTTAGAGATCTACATCTAGGGGAAAGCGCAAGACTTTCCCTCATTGGCTGATTTTAGTAGGGGTTCTTCTTTGGGCTAAGGTTTTGGTGCTTTGGAATGTCCGTATTGCTCCAAATACCATCGAGGTACTTGTAGGAGGACTATGGGTGTATGTTTTCCTTATGACAGCCTTGATCATTTTATAGCAAACTGTCCTATGAGATAGCCTCAAATTTCACAAGCTAATGGAGAGGTTTCTCATGCATCTGTTGAGAACAAAGGACGTGGTAGAGGTCATGAAGGATCTAATCAGATAAGTCCTAATCTGAATACTCTTTTAGAAACTGTTGATCGACCTGTTG
>JANSVA010007409.1:0-16072 GCA_025504915.1 Erythroxylum reticulatum | reverse complement strand
TTTTGGAAGTGATAAGTCAGAATAAGAAAAAGGAACAAAAAGCAAGAAATTACGGTTATATCTCACTTTCAATTCGCTGTCAGCCATATTCTCATCCAACATTTTTGGAATAAAGATAAGGTGATATATTCTATTCCCTTCACTAACTCCCGAATCTCACATTTTGTGGTCCGAGCATTTCTACTTTTCGTTTGTACATCAGCATCTGACTCTTTGCCTTGATACTATATTGAACACACAAATTAACTAACTAAAGGGGCTTCCTTTTTAATCTTTGTTTACTAAAAGTTTCGAAGGACTAAAAATCACGCTTAATACTTTAAAATGTGGAATCTGATTAATGTAAATTGGTAGGGTTGATGCTTGAAGCAAGAGCCACGTGAAAAGTGATCATCTCTTGGATTATTTTTAGTAAAGGAATCACGAGAACAGGAAGAAGCTAACACTAAAAAGATTTGTGATAATAGAGCTTTACCTAAGTGTTGAGTGCCTTGAATTTTGGTGAATCATAAACAGATCATGACCTGACCCTGATATTTGAGAGCTTGACCCGAAAGAAGGAAAAATAAGAGATCAGTGGTGCGAGCAGGGCGAAGGTCGATAGGTATTTTAATTTTTTGGAGCGGCCCGAACCGATTAGGTATATATGTATGATGTATTCGGTTTTAGGGTTTTAATCACTTGTCACAGTTTTCTTTAACGGAATAAGATTGCTCTCTCCTTACCCTTGGACTTAGGTCACATTGCCCGAATGATGTAAATCCTGTGTGTTTTTTGTTTATATTTTTTCTTTATTGCCTTGCGTTATCGCTAACAAGTGGTATCAGAACAAGGTTTTAAAAAGTTCAAATTTTTTGGATTCTGTTTTCAAAGTTTGAATTTTTCTTGCGATATTTGAGAGGCTGTTATATCTATTGTTTGGAAAGATGACGACTCACAAGTTCGATGTTGATAAATTCCATGGGTCGAACGATTTCACTGGAAGATTAAGATGAGGGTTCTTCTGGTTCAATAGGGATGTTCAACGATGCTAGATGGAGAAGATAAAATGCCTGAGAAATTGTCAATGGAGGAGAATAATAAAATTTTGGAGAAGGCGTATAACGCAATACTATTGAGTCTGAGTAAAGAAGTGTTGCGCGAGGTGGTGCATGAAACAACTATAGTGGGATTATGAGCGAAACTGGAAAGCAAGTTTCAAAAGAAATCTCTCACAAACCGTTTGTATCAGAAGCAGCATTTGTATACCATGCGAATGAAAAAAAGTATGCAGGTAAAAGATCATCTTGATAGTTTTAACTGAATTGTCTTAGATTTACAAGGCGTTGGGGTTGATATTGTTGACGATGATCAAGCTATTATTCTCTTATGTTCTTTACCCAATTCTTATGAGAATTTTATTGATACTATATTGTATGGGCAATATAGTATTTCTGTTAGCAATGTGAAGGATGCTATGCAATCTAAAGAAATAAAGAGAAAGGTCTTTGGTTTTGGTGAAGATGGAGTATAAGCAGATCATGTTGTTAGCAGGGGTAAGAGCATTGCAACAAATGGTGGCGGGGGAGGTAGGTCATGTTCCAAATCAAGGGCTAAAGTAATTAAATGTTTTCTCTATCAAAAGAAGAGGAAAATGAGGAAGAACTATCCATAACGAAAGAAGAGAAACAAGAAGAAGGAATCAAGTAATAGTGGTAGTGTCACAGTAGTACAGAACAACTCTGATGAAAGAGAGGGCAATGATGTTTTGATTGTCAACACTTCTAATTCTGTAAAAACCTGGGTCATAGACACTATGCATCTTACTACATGACTTTCTCACATGAATTGTTTCATTCATTCAAGGAGTAGAATGGCACAATAAAGTTGGGTGATAATAAGGAGCTTAGTGTAGATGGCAATGGTTTGATGTAGATTAAAATGTATGAAGGAATTATCATAACACTTGATGCTTGGTATGTTCTTGATCTACATATGAATTTGATTTCTTTGGGTACCTTAGACAAACATAGGTATGGTTTCTTTGGTGGCGATGAACGGTTGAGATTCTGAAGGGTGCTTTAGTAGTGATGAACGGCAAACTACAACATGGAATTTATATTTTGATGGGTAGTTTAATGATGAGAACAATGACAGTATCTCAGTCCTTAGAGAAGTATGATGACAGTATGGAGTTATGACATTGTAGACTAGGTCAAATGAGTGAAAAAGAGCTAACAATATTGAGCCAAAAAAGTTGGATGGAGCAGAGATTATAAAGTTGAAGTTCTGTAAGGCTTGTGTCATAAGAAAGCAATGTAGAATCAAGTTTAGTTTTGGAAAACATACCTTGAAAGAAATCCTTGAGTATGTTCATTCAGATTTGCGGGGTTCTTCTTCAGTTGAACCTCATGGCACATGTAGGTACTCATTGCATTCATTGATGACCACTTTAGGAAGGTTTAGGTGTATTTTCTGAAATCGAAGGATGAGGTGTTTGGGGGGTTCAAGGAGTGGAAGACTATGGTTGAAAAATATACTAGAAAACAAGTCAACAAATAATGGGTTGGAGTTTTGTAATACACCGTTTGACAAATTCTGCAAGATATAAGGCATAATGAGACATTGCACTATATGACATACACCATAGCAGAAAAGAGTTGTAGAATGCATAAACCAAACACTCCTACAGTGCGCTCGATGCATGCGACTAAATGTTCGCTTGTCAAAGAAGTTTTGGGCTGAAGTAATTAACACTGCTTGTTATATGGTGAATATATCTCCATCATCTACAATAGATTTTAAGACTCCTTAAGAGTCATGGTCTGGTAAACCCTCTAATTATTCTGGCCTGTGTATATTTGGTTGTCCTATATATGCTCATATGAATGATGGTAAACTAGAGTCGAGGGCAATGAAATGCATATTTCTAGGGTATGCGACCAAAGTTAAAGGGTATAAACTGTGGTGTGAGGAAAGAAAGAGCTCCAAGATTTATTATTAGCAGAGATGTGACCTTTGATGAATCTGCGATGTTAGGTCAGAAAGAGGAGTATGATAATCATGTATGTAATAAAGATCAGGGTGCTAGCCAGAAGGTGGAGTTTGAAATTGAAACTCCAAACAGGACTACAAAAGTGCTAAGATACATGTTATGTATTTTATTATTAATTTTGACATTATTTGATAATTAGACTTTCAAGATGACATTGATTAGTTTCAAATTCTAATCAAGATGGGATAGAATATTCCTTAGATTTGGTTGGTTGGTTGTAGCTGTATTGTGGCTTAAGAATTGTTGTTTTTGGAGTGAATTAACGAAAATTCTTGTATGAATTGGAGGCTCAAATCTAGAAACTATCTTAGATATTATTTGATAGCTAATTGTATGTAGATAGAACTCTATTTAGTGAAGCCTACTTGGTGTATCACATGACCATTGAGTTGAATGTGTCTTCTACTGTGACTCCTTCTGGTCTTGTGTGGTTGATGGGTTTTTATGTAACTGTGGTGTTATTTTGGACTTTGCGTGAATCAGTCGTGTATTTTGTTCAATTCTTCAACATCCATTGAGGGTGACTTTTTGAGACTTGGCAGCTGATTCATTTTTTGGTGTATGTGTTATCTTTGTGCTTCTTTTTGTTTTTTATGAAGTGTTGATTGAGTGGCTACCCCTAATGATTTACGGTTAGAAATAATGCCCAAAAATTCTAGCAGCTGACTACGATAGTATACTTAGTAAACAACTTTTAGATATGTCTTTAAAAAAGCTAAATTTATCGAAAAGTTGTTCTTTTTGATCTCAAATGTATTCATTTTCATTTCTTGTTATTTTAGTTAGTTGAGTTATTTGATTGTTGTCTCTTTCGTTAAAAGTTGTTGAGAGAAGTCCTCTATTGAGGTTAACACGAATCAGTCGTGATATTAGGTGTGAAATACTTTCACGGGTTATAAGGACAAGGGATAGTGTTAAGAATTGAGTGGTGTCAGCTCAGTAAATCCTTGTATAAAACTATTGTTATTAGTAAAAGTATTAAGCTAAGTGATGGCTCTGCAGATATAAGCAAAGTGTGCCGAATTGACAAATTTCAGTGTTGATTTTTTATTTACGTTTGTGCATTTAATTTTCTGTTTTTAATTGTGTTAGAGTTTGCAAAACTACCATACCCCTTCGGAAACTTTCAAAAAGATCATGTTCAACAACCCAGGGAAGAAGAGCAAGATTCACAAAGTATAGCAGCAAGGATAACAAGGAGGGAAATCAGAAAACCTGTAAGGTATGTTGGTATTATTAATACTAATTTTGTTGCATATGCCTTGGCAATAGAAGAGAATATTAATTCTGATGAACCTAGATCATATAAGGAGGCAACTGAGAGTAGAGAAGCATTGTGATGGTTGATTATGCAAATGGGTGTTCAAGAGGAAAGAAAGCATTTCTGGAGTTGAACGAGCTTGGTTCAAAGCAAGGTTTGTGGCCAAGGGTTTTTCACAAGAGGAAGGGATCGGCTACCATGAAGTGTTCTCGCTAGTTGTGAAGCATAAAACCATTCAAATTATTCTATCCATAGTAAGTGCATTAGACCTGGGTTCGAAAAACTTGATATCAAAATTGCATTCTTACATTGAAACCTAGAAGAATAGATCTATATGTCACAGCCATAGGGATTCCTTGACAATGAGAAATTGGAGCACGTATGTTTGTTGAAAAAATCCTTGTACGATCTGAAGCAGTCACCAAGGAAATGATATAAGAGGTTTGATGCATTCATGATTTCTCATGGTTTTGTGCGCAATCAATTAATAACTGTGTCTACCCTAAGAGGCTTTCAGATGATTTGTATATATATTTATTGCTATATGTGGATAATATGTTGATTGCAGCTAAGAACAAAGCTAAAATTGACATTTTAAAGAAGTTGTTGGACATTGAGTTTGAGATGAAGGATTTAGGTGCAGCCAAGAAGATTTTGGATATGGAGATTTTGAGAGATAGGAGGGTCGGTCTACTGTATGTATCGCAACAAAAATACATTGAAAGGGTGCAGTAATCTTTTCATATGAATAAATCCAAGCCAGTAAGTACTTCGTTGGTGGGACATTTTAAACCTGATACTAGTACAATACCTACTACAGAGATGAAAAGGATTACATGAGACTAGTTCCTTACTCTAGTGCTGTGGAAAGTTTGATGTATGCTACGATATATATTAGGCCTAATTTGGCTCTTGCAGTCAGTGTGGTAATCAGGTTTATGAGTAATTCGAGGAAGCTCACTGGGAAGCAGTTAAATGGGTTATGCGATATTTAAGAGGAACGAGCAACATTTGTTTGGTCTATGGCTCTAATAAAGCTATTGGTGGATTGGTTGGCTATACTGACTTTGATTGTGCCAAAGACCTTATGAAGAGAATATCCCTAACATGCTATATCTTCACACTGTATAGATGTGGTGTTAGTTGGAAGGCAACACTACAATGCCTTGTCTATCACTGAAGCAAAATACATTTCATTGACAAAGGGGATTAAAGAAGGTATATGGTTGCATGATCTTATTGATAATCTGGGATTGAATGTTAAAAGTCCCATTATTTATTGTGATTGTCAAAGTGTATTGGATTTGGCCAAAAATCCTGTTTATCACGAGAAATCAAAACATATTGATGCCACTTTGTACTTCATACGTGATGTCATAGAGAAAAAGGAGTCATTCATTGAGAAAATAGTCACGGAAGAGAATCCAACAAATATGTTGACTAAGCCATTACCAGCTGAGAAATTTAAGCATAGCTTAGACCTGGTGAATGTTTGCATAGTTTGAGGCCTCAAAGGGCATGAATGATAAGGAAGAGTTTGTTCTTGCTGTCTGATGATTTAAAAGAATTCAAGTCAAGGTAGAAAATTGACGAGTCCCTTAAATTTTGGTGAACCATAAAGGAATCATGACCCAACCTAAATATTTGGGAGCTCGACCCAAAAGGAGGAAAATTAAGAAATCAATGGTGCAAGTAAGGCGAGGGTTGATAGGAATTTTATTTTTTTGGATTGACCCGAACTAATTAGGTATATATATATATATATATATGATGTATTCAGTTTTAAGATTTTAATCACTTGTAACAGTTTTTACTGAAGAATAAGATTGCTCTCGCTTTGCCCGTGGATGTAGGTCACATTGGCCGAACCAAATAAATCCTCTGTGTTTTTCGTTTTTATTTTTTCTCTATTGTCTTGCGTTATTCCTAACAATAAGTTAGCACGTTTAAGCATCACAAACATATCAGAATATTTATTAAATTTTTTATTAATGTTAATTGATAGGTTAGACACTGAAGCACTACAAAAGTAAAGCTGGTTAGACACATGAAACATGATCATCTATTGGCTCTCGCTAAATTAATCACTTATTAACAAGGAACCATTACAAGAACGTAACACTAAATAATTCAGCTAATAAGGCTGTCTATATAAGTTATTGCCTCTGCCCTTTAAGCATCACGGCACTTTCGATTAGATAGAGGCCAATCTCATAAGGCAACATGCCTCACAATGTGCCAAAGGCCTCCAATTTCACTCACACGGAAGAACTCAAGACCACCTTTAGACATCATGATGCTGATGGCGATGGTAAAGTTAGCAGAGAAGAGCTGAAGAAGGCGTTTCAAAAGCTTGGTTCACGCTTCCCTGGATGGCGGGCCAGCAAGGCGTTACAGCACGTGGACACCAACCGCGATGGAACCATTAGTTTTGATAAGGAGCTGGATGCACTCGTCAAGTACGTGATCGAGACTACGGGAGTAAGTGGAGTTATTTTATTGATGAAATTAAGTATCATTATAATCATGTTTTGCAAGAATATTCATGTTTTAAACTGTTGCTTATCATAAATAAAGCGGCAATGCTTTTATGATGTTTTTTCGATATTGGGAATTAATTAATTTCCAATTAATCTGATAATTAATATTTTAATTATTTGATTACGAATTATTACTATCATCTTTTTTAATGTAAATTTGTTTTCTATATATATATACCTAAGTAGAGCTTTTTTACTGATGAAATAAAGTGCCATTATAATATTTTTTTCAAAACATTCCTGATTTAAATTGTTGTTTGTAATAAATAAAGCTGCAAATCTTTTTATCATGTTTTGTTTTATTATTAGTAATTAATTTCTGTTTAGTTGATCATCAAGAGTATAAAATTGTAGTTATTTGTTCAAAAATTATTACTATAATCTTTTTTTAAAGTAAAACTTAAATTGTCAATATAAGTTAATTAGAATTCTTATATATATAATGTTTTAAATTAAAAGAAAATAAAACTTAATAATCTAAGATATGTGATACGTGTTTGTAATAATAATTAGCAATGTCTTGATTAGGATTAATAATAACTAATCATTGTATCTAAATGAATCACTCTTTTATTGAATCACTTTTTTTTATTTAAAGTTTGAGTATCAAATATTTCTTGATTTACTTTAAATTCAATCTTGAAATATCAAATAAATCCCCATAATCAAATTGTTATTTTGTGCTTCAAAAGGTAGAAAAAGAAATAAAAAAGTTTCTTTTCTACACTTTATTTTATTAGAACTTAATTATATTCTAACTTAATTATAATAATAAGGGGTTTAAGCTTAACAGGTTCATCATCTGACAAGATTGAGTGGTTAGTAAAATCTGGCACTGAAAATATTATTGTGATTGGTAGATTTAAGACAGCTTACACAAGGCATCACACCAAAATAATAACAATCTTTTACATGAATAAACCAAACAAGACAGAAAAATAAACATAAAGGTAAAAAATGCACATAACCCTGATTTATATATACACATTATAAGAGGTGAATATCAATTTTTATTAAAAAAATATTAAAGGAAGTGAAAGCTTTTATTAGCTTATAAAATATTAATATTTAATTTTAAATTAACTATTTTGATTGTATAATTATCTTAAATTCAAATCGAAGTTGTTAACTTATGTGTTGCAAATAATACTATAACAAATTTCCACTAACAAGTTTTTTCTAGTAATGGAAGATGCTAAATGACATTAATAATAGAATCATGAATAATGAATAGCTTATAATAAAATTTTAATTTAATTCTATGACAAAAAAAGAAAAAATTAATTGTAATTAATTTAAACATTAATGAAAACATTAAAAATTTTAAAAAGAAAATTGTGTTCTAAAATAGGATTCACTACAAGAAAATGTTATTTAGCGACGGAAATTACCGATGGAAAATGTTTGGATTTCGTCGGTAATAAAAATTAGCGACAGAATATTCCGACGGACAAAGGCATTGGAAAAACGACTATAGGTAAATTTACCGATGGAATAAATTTACCGATAGAAATTTTCTTTCTATCGGTAAAATTATGGACGGAAATCCAATTTCTGTAGGTAATTGTACTGACGGTTATTCTTTGTTTCATCGGTAAAAATCTTACATTTTGCCGACAGTTTTGATGTTCCGTCAGTAAATATAATAAATTTTACCAACGTAAATATTTTTTGTTGGTAAATAATTTTAAAAAATTGGAAAAAAACCCAACATTAAATGAATAAAGAGAATCTAATATTACCAATTGTAATAGTAATAGATGTAATAACAGATATATGCAATTGTTTCTCTATTCTTTTCTCCCTGCGGTTAACATTATCGCACCTACCATCACTGAGAGTATCAATAAATATAGAGAAAAATATGCAGTCTTCTTCACTGTCTTTGGCTTTGCCGTCACATATAAACAAAGTAGAGCAAGATGGACTTGACTATCTATAATAAGACAAGCCTAATAATTTTGAATGCGAGAAGCTACAACATATATATACGCATAATTGTATTCATCCTTTAAGAGGTAGGTATTAAGAGCTCTGTGTAGATTAGTTGGTGTAACGGAAATGATATAACCATCCACTCAAGGGTTATATATCATAAAAAAGACTAGTTCCGTGTGAGAAGAAATTGAATACTTATTTTTTAATGGTGAATAGTTATATTTCTCTATCCTTTTGCATCCCTATTCAAAATTGCTATCATATTATACTATGATCTAAGCATAATGCATTACAAAAATATCAATGTAAGTTATATCATATTTCAAGTAAAAGAATTGAAATTATAAAATTCATACTCAAAAAAAATTGTAAGTATTTTTTCAAAAAACAGACATTTTATCAAATACCTTTCATTTATCAGAAATTCATGCTATCAAGACGCATCATTCAAATAAAAAGTAAATACGTGTTTTTGTCCATCTTTACAAATAAGCTTAGTGAAGTAAATGATAGACCATTCTATTACATGTAGGAAAAAGAATAAGTAGGATGATAAATTTAGCACGTGATTCAAACCATGAACTATAACCAAATCAATATATGTGTGTGTGTGAATTATGTGGTTTCTCATCTAAAGATTACTTACAATATAACTTGAGATAATATAACTGTATTCTCATGACCGCACTTGAGCAATATTATGTTATCTCCTAACTTTTCTAGCTTCACTTTGTTATTGGGAACCATAATCATCCCAAGTATATCTCTTAACTTAGCTTTTTACCAACATGGCATCCAGGAAGATGACTAGCATGTATGAAATCCTATCAAGGTGCATCATTGAAATAAAAAGTAAATATGTGTTTTTTTCCATCTTCACAAAAACACATTTTTTCAATAGTATGCATTTTGTGAAACACCTAATATGCATAAACTTTACATTCCAACGTCACAACCAAATTTCAAAACTAAACCTTCTAACACTAACATTTCTACCTTAAATGTTCTATCCATTCACAAAAATCAACATACATACCAAATAAATCAAAGAGAAAAAAAATACATAAACAACCTTTACCTCCACAAAAATGTAAAAATGGTGGGAGAAGAGAACAACTCACGCAGCACCGAAAATGCAACGCCGACAACAACATCGAACGGGAGAGGAAGTCACCGGAGGAGGAAGAAAAAAGAAGAGTTGAAGGAAGAATGAACAAGACGAACCGGGGGGGATTCAGCTAGGTATAATAAAGATTTCAAAATGACGTTGTTTTGTTTAAGTAAATATTACCGATGGAATTTTCTATCGCTAATTTCCGTCGGTAATGTAAAAAATTTATTATCCTGCTTTATTTACTGTCAACAAAAACAAAATCGTCGATAATTTCATTGTAATTACTAACGAAAATTTTACCGTCCTTAAAGTTCATCGCAAAATTTGCCTTAACGATGGATATTAGAATCATCGCTAAACGAAATTTTTACTGTCAATTTTAGCCAAAATATGATTTTTGTCGCTAATTTGCAACGGTTTAGTTTGACGGTAATTTTCTGTCGCTAATTCCTACTTTTCTTGTAGTGATTATATGTTCAAGCCTTAAATTTTAATCAAGTCGTTACTATCCTTTAATTGTGTTTCAAGTTGTTGTAAGTTATAGGGACATTATTCTTCATTTGTTATTCAAAGAAATATCAATATATAGATCATCTTCACTTATATCAAGATTCCAACCCTTTTTAACAGGAGTATAAATCTGATAAGCCAATTGTAAGGATTTGTTGAGTGATATAGAACAATAACATTTACTTATAAGTTGAAACTGCTAAATTGAAAAATCGTAAAGTGAATGGAGTAGCGCAGATGAGCATGGAGGATTTCAAGAAGTGGTTATCAGCGTTTGACAACAACAACGATGGTAAAATAAGCCAGGAGGAGCTGACCAAAGCATTTCAGGATACCGGAGCGTGGTTTTCGGGGTCGAAAGCCCATCATGCCATGAAATTTGCAGACTCAAATGGCGATAGCCTTATCGATGGTGAATCCGAAATCGAAAAGCTTGCGGAATTTGTTGAGAAAAAGTTGCATGTCAAAATTATTAAACCCTAGTATGTGTCATGTCAGTGTCTGGTAGCTCTAATCAGATTCCAGTCTCTTGATAATGGCCAGTCATGTTGGCCTACAATGGAGAATAATGGGTTTGAAGCTAAAGTAAGCTTTCATGTAAGGAAGTAGATACCTATCTAAGGGTTTAAAGCTATAGTCAGCTTTCATGTAAGAAAGTAGATACCTATATCTATCTGTTTCGAATATGTAATAAAATAGTTAAATAATTTACTATAACGTTATCCATAAAAAGAAAAAGCATCAGAGTCACTTTTACCCTAAACTTTACATCAATTAACAAGTTTGATCCCAACATTCCGGAGTGAATAATTATAATCCTAATATTTGAAAAACGGTAAAGTGTAACCCTACCCTAACAGAAGATTCAAACATCTATGTTAAAAAAGGGTAAAGTGTAACTCCACCCTAACGAAAAATTCAAACGCGTCTATTATTACCTAACACTTGTAAAATAATTTTTTATTAAATTGAGTAGGTTCCTCTGCCGTGTTAGTAATAACGTGGCAAGGTGAGACTCATATTTTAATTAAATAAAAGAAAAGGTTTAATTTTTTATCAGTAGTAGCTATACCCCGTCTCATAAGTCATATTTTTATCTACCTTTTCATGATTTAGAAGCATAGATTCTAATGTCATTGTCAAAGGAATAGAGACCTAAAGTAACAGCTCTAGAAATTGCAAAGAATCTAGATATTATTTCACTTTATTGGATAAGAGGAAACTTGATGATCTATAAGACAAAGCTCAGACAAGATGAAAGATCCTCCTATAGAAAAGGAATGGCTCTAAAATATGCTGATGAATCAACTCCATCTAATGGTGATGGAAGCAAAACTGAGTTGTAGATAGATAGAGATGATGAATTCAATCTTATGATCAAAAAGTATGCACGTTTTTACAAAAAGAAGTTGATAAAGAAAAGATAAGGAAATAAGAAAACTGAAAACAACATATCTATGTCAAAAGGCAACAACATCAGTACACAAAATACTCAAATTATATGTTATCATTGCAAGAAACTTAGATACACCAGACCAAAATGTCCCATTCTTCTTCAAAAGGACAAAACAAAAAACAGAAACCCTAGAAAGCAAGTTATGACTGCAACTTAATCTGATGAACATTTTGAGAATTTTGATGAAGAGGAGCCTGAAGAAGCAAGAAATGTTTGTCTCATGGTTAGATCAGAAGAGGATGAGCTTTGATCTTGAAATTGATGAACTAAGAGATGCATATCTTGAACTGTATACTCAGTATAAGAAATTAACTGTGTAGTATGTTAAAGAGGTTGAGAAGTTTAAAAATAGTGATACATCTTTGAAAAATAAAATTAGATCTTAGAATTAGAGGATAAGAGTATATTGTCCAAGAATATTTCTCTTACTAAGATTGAAAATGTCTACAAGAAAAAGGCATCTGAAAAGAAATTCTTGGAAGAAAAAGTAACTCAGTCATAAAATGCATTGATTGAGAATGATTGTAGAGGTTATGAAAAAGTTTAAAAAAAACCTAGAAGAAAAGGTTGTTGAATTAGAATTTTCATCTGATCACCTAGAATATGAAAAAGAGAAATTTGTTGGAAGAATCATATCTCTAGAAAAGCACCTTGCTAATTTTGTTGACGAAAAGAATAATTTTGATGCATTGCTTGGTAATGATAAAAGTGTCTTTAGTAAGATAGGAATAGGATATGATGAAAATAATAATATCAAGCTATACAAGAACATTTTTCTTAAAACCAACAATAGTTGTAATCAAAACAATAGTAACTCGATGCAGGGAAAAAATGACAGTAACTCTCATTCATTTGTTTTGTGCTTCTACTGTAGTAAACATGAACAGATTAATCACTCTTATAACATACACAAAATGAGGAAATTATCTGAAATATATGTTCGGAAACCAAAAGGGCAAATTACTAACCTGAAAGAACCTAGAAAATTTTGGGTACCTAAATTGGGATAGTACATTTTGCAGGTATGCTTCCAAAAGTAATATTAGAAAACTAATGGATAGTTGACAGTGATTGTTCAAGACATATAACAGGTGAAATATTACACTTCAACTATAGTGAAAGCAAAATGGAGGTAATATTGTCTTTGTTGAGAAAAACAAAGCAAAGGTCACCGAGATTGGTAAGATTGGTACTTCTGACTCTACCTCTATTGAAAATGTTCTGTATGTTAATGCTTTGAAACATAATCTGCTGAGTGTAAGTTCGTTATGTGATAGGAGATACAGAGTCACTTTTTATGCATCTCATTATGAAATAATTAACAATCATAATTATAATATTATATTTATTGGTCATAGAAATCAGAGTATATATTGTGCTCTCTAGAAGACACATAACTATTTTGCTTCTCTAGAAAAGAATTCATTAATCATACATAAAAGATTCAGACATTATAGTATGAATATTTTGACAAAATTGTCCAACAATGAATGAGGATTGCCTAATTTAACTTTTGAGAATAATTAAAAATTAAAAAAATATTGTAATTTACGTTAGTGAAAATAGGGATAGTTAAGTTATTGATTGAAAATCACTCTTTCCATGTCTTTTTTCTAACGTTTTACTGGCAGAACACTTCCAAAATTTAAACCATTCTGCCACACAAGCTGACATATTATATTCAGTTGTAGGTTAGGTGCCTGTCTGTCTTTTCGTTCGCGATTGCTCGTTGGTGTTGTAGGTAGTCGTGCCCATTCATCGACTTGATAAGGTACGTTAATATTATCGAAATTTTATTATATGGTTAAAAAAAGCTTTTTTCCATTATTGTAATTGTAAAATTTGAGACAAAACTGTATTATTCCCTAATTTTATTTGTTACTCTTAACTAATTTTCATCTTATCTTGCATCATTAAGTTGATATAGAATTCGAAAACGAGACGACATACCTTATAGATTAGAATTCAAAAGGAAGGTGAGTTACAATTGGATCACTTGGCAATCTTTCTTTGTTACCTCTCTTTTCGTTTACCGTTTGTCCCTTGCGAAGTTGCTTTAAATTGCAAAGATAGTCCCGTGTGGCTACGCAATATTACCTAATAACAATATTTTTTTTGGAGAAAAATAAATGAGCTTAATTGGTCAAGCAATAAAGTTACAAGGGATTGGCAGCTTAAACCAAAATAATAACAATCTTTTACATGAATAAACCAAAGAAGACAAAGAAAATAAACATAAAGGTTAAAAATGTACATATACCTCGAGAGTTTTATATATACGTACACACACATTATAAGAGGTTCATATTAAAACTTATATCAAAAATATTAAAAGAAGTGAAAGTTTTATAAACTTATAAAAATATTCATATTTAATTTTAAATTAAATATTTTAAATTTTTATTTTTTAGCAATTAAATATAATTAATTAAATACAATTAATTATATTTTAATATTTTAAAGTTTTGATTAAAGATATGATATTTTTGTATATATAGAATTTGGTTGACTCTAATTCTATGTTAAAATTATTCTAATTCTCTATCTTAATGATAATAGTTAATAGACACTCATATCTTCAATCAAAACTTTAAACTTTACATGATTATATTGAATATAGATTATTCTTAATTTTATTTTCAATTAGTGCTTGATATATTTTTAAATATTTTTTTTGTTTTATCAGGCATATATAATATCAACAATAAAATATCATTAAAATAAAATAGCAAAATATTTTCTTTTAACAAAACAATTATTTTGTTGATTGCTTATTTACAACAAAGGTTAAGACCTAAAGTATTGTAAATATAAACTAACATTCCTTTTTTTTTAAAAAACTAATATTCTTGTTTATTTCACGATATTTTAGTCTAGATACATAATTAACTATGTTAATACAAACAACTACGGGAGTTATATACAATTAGATTAGGATTGCAAATATTAAAGCCTATGACCAGGAAACTATTGTTTCATGCAAATACTATATATTTTTTAAATAATTTGTTTATTTATATTTAATTAAAATAAAGTAGTAATAAAATTTTTAATTAAAATATTTTAGAATTATGGAAGAGTGGAAGAATGACATAATATGTTAGAACTTGTACTATAATTAAAATAATATTATAAAATTTATTATTTTTAAAACATAAATATAAAATAAAATAAAATAAAAAGTATGTAAATATAATTAACTATAACATCAAAGACAAGTTATCTCATTGGAAAAATTAAAAAAAGCCGATTGATTAATTAAGAAAAGGAAGAGGGCCTCCACCACTATTAAAAAAAGAAAGCGCACAATCATCAATCAAACAAAGTTTTACAAACTGAAAATAAAAAACGCTCCTACAAAAGAGCTTTCCAAAATTCAGCTGGTTAGATTGAATAAGCCAACTCAACAACTAATAACCAAATAAAATAATTAGTTATTTGACATAGTCAAACACCTAATACCCTCCAAATTGCTAAAAAATGACTGAAGCATCATCTACCAGACGGGCCGAAAAGAAAGCCCGACTCTAGTTTATTTTCAATTTGTTGTCAACTAAGGAGAACATTGCAAATCTACCATTTTCAGAATAAAAATAAGGTGATATGTTTTATTCTTGGGTTAGATTAACAAATAAAGTAAAATTAATCAATGAAGTTAAATAAAATCAAATAGTATAAAGTGATAAAATTAACAAATGAATTTTAAATCTAATTTACAGTTCATTCTCAACCTTCATACAAATGAGTAAAATCAATTGTTATATTGTTCTCATACTTCTTTTTAAAACTATTACCTGTAGAATTTTTAAGTTGTATCTAATTAAGACACTCTCTTTAATTAGGTTTACCTATTAGACAACTTATAATAAGCTCTCTAGATTTACTATAATAATCATATTACATAATAGGAAAATAAGCTAATTTAGGCAACAACCTTATCCACTTTTCATGTCTCTCAACTCTTCATAACTCATTTAGCCTCTTAAATATCCTTGTATAATTACGATTCTGTTCCACGATCAGCTTACACTGGTATGTAGGTTCGTGTGTATCTTTTTTTTTTTTCAAATTCTTGAACTTATACGGACTTGATGAGCTACATGACCTTACACAATTACCTTGTAAGTAATTACACACCCATGTAGGTTGAAAATTGCAACTTTAGGTTCCTATATGGTTCAGTTACTTATTACATGATATTATACACAATCATGTAATT
>JANSVA010007392.1:0-16074 GCA_025504915.1 Erythroxylum reticulatum | reverse complement strand
CATGGATTGTACATATTTTATTTTAGTCATGTGAATTATTAAACACTTATGATTGTACAAATTGTAATGTATATGTAGGAATAAACTATATTGATGTAGATAAAGGTGTCTTCACAAACATTGTATCTTATTCTCTTATCTTTCACTTGATATAAATTTTGTAATTTTTGGATATTGGAATTGAGAGATATGAGTTGTCCAATTTGAATACATGATCATGCCCTAGCCAAAATTTTAAATGTAATCAGTCTGTAACATTTTGAGCATAACTCATAGAATAATGAACCAAATTGTATAATCTTGGTGTGATTAGAAACTTAAGGCACAGGGGAACAATTGTCTAAAAGAAAATGTTTCAGAAATACACCATTTTCCTTGTCATAATAATAATATAAAGTAGACCTGAAAGTCTGTGTTGAAAAGAAAGTTGGAATAGATAATGAGTGTATGAATTTTGACACATTTGGAGGACAATTGATCTTTGCATCGGTTTATTACAGAAGTATACCGGGGCATATGCCATTGAACATGCATGTTACATGATACATTTATAAAAATGCATATTCAGCTACATGAACAATGTGGTAACATGAAATTGTAATTGATTGCATATAGAAGAGTAAGTACAGCGACCGCTTCCAAATATTACCGAAACTTCAAAGCAATGAGCAAAAAGGGAGCAATTGTGAGTAACCTAAGATGGTCTCACCTTAATTTGTTTTTTTTATTACTGAATTGAAATTGATATGTGCTGATTATGCTGTGAATTCCAGACAATAATTGTTCGGGGCGTTTGATGCATGTAAACATCATTAGAAGTGCTACTTATATGTGAATAAGAATGACTATTTGATCTCAATGTAAATGTTGAATGCTAGACTAAAAGTCCGATGACAAATGTGAATGAGAAAGAATGTGAATGCGATTGAATGAATATGATGATTGAATTTGTGAATGCATTTCATTTCGAATGCATGAAATATAAAAGTAGTTGTGACTGATGTTGTCAGTTAAAAAGAGCTTAACGATCAGACACCTATGGAAAAAGCCTAAGGCTCAATGTGTACAATGAGCCCTATATCACCACCAGATAAGGGACGGTATAAAAGAGCCCGATATCCACAATGGATATGGGACAGTGAAAAAAGCACGCGGTCACAACAACGTAACAAATGAATGTGTCTTATAAACATTGCTTTCATATATGAAATGAATAAATTGAATGATTGCTCTATTGTGAGAACTTTTCTTGAATGAATCTGTAATAAATTATTGGTGATTGTGTTTTGCAAAATTGTAATGAAATGATAAATTGTTTGGACTATGTGATTGAAATACGACAATTGTGAACAAAGTGTTTTGTGATATGACTCGATGATAATCAAGTTGATGTGATTTACATGATAACATGAAATGTTGTGTTGTATGAAAAGAGTCAGCCATCGAGGATGGTTACTCTACTGAGTTCGCAACACTGATCAAAATTGCAATGTTGACAATTTCAAGTTCGAGAGAGTGACGACCTAGCATCTAAAACTACGTAGAAGTGATTTTGTATAACTTTTAGAGTTCAAATATGGCTCAAAGGTCGGTCAGTTGGGACCAAAAAAATAGTTTTTTTAATTTTTGTTTAGTTTCCTCATGTATGTAGCATATTATGTAGACTGAGTTGTAAACACTCTAGGTTGACATTGTAAAATATGGATGATGGATCTAATGCTACATTGTAAATTAAGGTTTATGAAATGAAATGAGGAAAATTTTGGACTTTAAATAATTTGTTATTTTTTATTTTACTTATGATGCCATGTAGTAAAGTGAAGATGAGATTGTTAACACGCCACTTCTGTCAGGCCTATGCACGTGTGATCATAAGGCACACGTACATATGTCAGATGGCAGTGGGGTATTACACGAGAAGGGTCTTGGCATGTTCAAACACACTAATTGAAACAATGATACTTCTTTCATTAGGTGTAGGGTTTTTAATAGCTTATTGCAATAGTGTTTCTGCTATAGCTAAACTTGTAGAGGGTACAGTGAATGAGTCGCCAGATTTAGTATGGAAGACTAACTCTCTAGATGAACTACCAATACGAAGCAGTTTACCTAAAACACAATCAGTATAGAACTTAGATAATGTCATATTAGAAAACTGTTAAACGAACAAAAACTGGATATTAATGCATATGTGAATGTCCAGACGAGGTTTGTGAACTTAACGAATTTTTCGAATGAACCGATCTCCCTAATTCTTTATAGACCGTTGTGACATCACTCTCACCTTCATCGGCATACATGTCATCTTCGAGATTCAAGGAAGCTTAAAACAACATATAGTATAGACCATCAAATGTGAATATATATAATAGCTTCATAAAAGGAAATAAGAAGTACATAATAAAGAAAGTGACGTTGTCTAGATGATACTAAACACCATGAAGCAGAAGATCGACCATAGAAGGCAAACGAGCATTAGTGTATGAAGTGGAGATTTTTCCTGCGTTTTTTATTCATTTGGTTGGGACAATTTTGTCAAATTCCTCTCAATGGAATGAATTACTACCATTCGGAACCAGTCGCCATGTCAACATTCCTTGATTAAGAATTTGAATTAAATACTTTACATAATATATTGAAAAGGAAATAATTGATTTGTTGAATAAAATATTCAATTACAAACACAAATTAATCGCTATCATAAATTAATTGTAAATTACAATCATCTTCTTTTTCAGAAGAATTAGAATCAAATTCTGGCTCCTCTTTAGATCTCTAACCCTCGTCATCCTCTCCATATGAAATTTCAACATATTCGTTAGATGGATCGTTTGAAGGTTTACTATCGTCATATATCACAGATGCATTTATAAAATAAACATCTTCCTGAAACACTTCGCTTTCAATTCTTTGCTCTCCTTTTCCATGTGATTCATAAAACACTTCTAGGTTTAACTTTGCAAACTGCCAACCAATCTGACTTATCTCATCATAAGCTTTGAAAAGGGACATAACACACCTGTTTTGCTTGCATTGCCAACATGAAAAGTTCAAATTGTCTCAATCTTCTTCGATTGTTGATTTCAACTAGATTGTGTCGGCTATGCACTTTTGTTCCAACATTTGGAGTTGGGTCATACTAGTCACATTTAAATATTACACATTGCTTTATTGGTAATGTATGGTACTCAACTCAAGTATCTCAATAATTTTACCATAATAATCCATTAATTCTCCCTGTATGGAAACTTTACTATTTATTGTTGCCATGTTATGATCATGATATTTTGTATGATATTTGTATCCATTAACAAAGCATGCTAGCTACGATTTAACAGTTCGCAGAGGTCCCTTTGCAAGATAAAAAATGAACTTATTCTCTATTGGATTTTCTAAGGCCTATATAAAAGAAATTATAATAACAAAGAGCATAATGACATTTAACACTTTTATCTCGCATAACAATGCCTCGTATAATCTAAATACATTATTATGTATTTCAGTTATGAATAACACAAAATTTGAAAACCAAAATAATCATGTTCAACTTATTGCACGAAAGGTTGAACCTTTGGACAGTTCAATAAAAATGTAACCATGCGCAAACTCAATTTCTTCCTCTCTTAACATTCTTCTTGTTACATGTCCATATGTTCATCCAAGATATGTAAAAATGGATAAGTTACCATCAGCTTCACTCATTCCTCCCTCATCGTCATTACGAGAAACTTTTCTTTCTCTTGTGTGAACATGTGGCTCAAAATAATGTGAATAAAATATACTAGCTTCCTCCACTAAATAAGCATTACATATCGAACCTTCAACTTTAGCCTTATTTTTTACTTTTTTCTTCAAGTGATGCAAATACCTATATTAGAGAATATGATTATTACAATTTACTAGTTAAAACATGTCATTACTTCAATTACAATAATTTGAATTTGAATTACCACTCAAATGGATACATTCTTCGATATTGAACTGGACCGGTTAGTTTTACCTCATGTGCTAAATGCACAGGTAGATGCTCCATACAGTCAAAGAAGCTTGGAGGAAAAATCTTTTCTATCTTGCACAAAATTATTGGAATTTTTCTTTCTAGTTTTTCCATTTCAGTCAACTTGATTTCAATTGATGTTATATTTTTAAAAAACAAACTTAATTTTGTTATTACTTCCCAAACCTTATTCGATAGCAACTCCCGAAATATAATTGGAATTAGTCTTTGCATAAGCACATGACAATCATAACTTTTCATCCCAAATAATTTGTACTTCCTTATGTCCACACTCCTTGCCAAGTTTGAAACATAACCATCGGAAGACTTTAGACTTTTCAACCATTACACAATATTTCCTTTTGGTATTTGTCCACAAGATAACATGCTTTCGGATATTTACCAGTGCAAACATCTTTATGTAACACTTTTCTTCTATAATAAAGTTGCAAATCAGCTCGTAATTTTGCATTGTCTTTTGTCATACCTTCAATGCTCATTATGGTATTGAAAAAATTGTCAAAAATATTTTTTTTCAATATGCATCATATCTAGATTATGACGGATCAAATTAGTTTTCCAATATGGCAAATCCCAAAAGATGCTTCATTTTCTCCAACCAAAGTTTTTACTAATGGTCGTATTTACTTTATCGATTTCAAATTCTGTAACTTTCAGGAAGCCTAATTCCTCAACCTCCTGCAAAATCTCTTCACTAGCTTTATGAGGGGGAGGAGGTGCTCTTACCAGCCTATTCTTAATGAATTTTTGTTTATTGCATCTAAATGGATAATCTAGAGGAAGAAATTTCATGGGATTGTCAAACCAACATATTTTGCCCTCGTTTGGAAGATAAAACGCATCAGAATCATTGCCACAATAAGGACAAGCCAATTTTCTAGCAGTGCTCCATCCAGACAACATAGTATATGCTAAAAAATTACTAATGATCCACATCAAAGTCACTCTTAACGTAAAATTCTATTTCAGAGACACATCATATGTCTGAACACCATATTCTTAAAGATGATGCAATTCAGATATCAATGGTTATAAGAATACATCAATTTTATATTCGAATTTGTAGGCCCTGGCATAATCACTATTAAGAACATAAATGCGTCTTTTATACACATCTATGGAGGCAAATTATAAGGAGTAATTATGATTAGCCATAATGAATATTGCTGACTAGATTGACCAAAAGGTTGCAATCCATCCGTCGACAATCCTAACCTAACATTTCCTCTTTCAGCTGCAAACTCAAGATGGGTTTCACTGAAATGTTTCTATGCCATTGCATCTAATGGATGATTCATTATTCCATCTTCCTGTTTGTGTTCATCATGCCATCTCATGTGAGACGCAGTAACATCAGAAGTATATAGTCTTTGAAATCTCAGGGTTAGTGGGAAATAATACATCTGCTTCCAGGGTACTAATTTCTGTTTCATAGAATGCTTTTAGGCTTGAACCTAGCTTGGCCATAAAATTTACACTCTGGTAATTCCACATCATCTCCTTAATACAACATATATCCCAATTTGCAACAATCAATCAACAAGCAAACCAAGACCCCTAATAAGTTTCTTCATATTGTAAAAACTATCAACCATTGTATGATCAGGAGGTAATGATTCATTATACTATTTAAGAATTTTATCAAAACTACGATCCAAAATATGTCCTTCAGACTTTATGTTTAATATTCGGATAATTGAAGACAATTGGTCATTGTCTCACAATTTGGTCATAATTCTTGGTCAGCTAATTGTAATAAGTCAAAAAATTGTTTTGCTTATGGGTTAGGCTCTTCTTCAAGATTTTTCCTATTTTTCTTAAAGGTATAACTGGCTACATCATAAACCATTTGTCTATATGGATTTTCAATTCCATCCACATAATTTTTTCTAAATCCAATCCCCCCTTTAAACTCATTTAAGTTGACAAACGATTTTGCTTCATTACTCCTTGAGGTGCTACAAATCAAAGATTCCTCATATCATATATACTTAAAATAATTAGGGACAATCCCTTTTCTTAGCAAATGCCCATTAACTTCATCAATAAGAAGGAAACATTTGTATTTACACTTTTTACATGGACATTTAATCTTTGGCCCATCCATATATGCAGATTGAGATCATGCATAATGAATAAAAGCTTCAACTCCCTCAACAAATTCAGGATTAATGAAACCATCAGATGTAATCATCTATACATTCAATATCTATCAACATTACTCATTTATAGAAAAGTGTTAATATAAAACAGTGAAGTCATAGTTAGTATAATTCATGTTCACCAAAGATTACAAAACATCTAAGATAAGACTTGTGAATAAAGAGAACAAGTTCTCGTTCTGACTCCTAAGCTCTTGGTATTTTTCACCGATAATCCTCATAGGAGCTCCATCACTGGTTATGGGTTAAGGTTTATGGGTTAAGATCTAAAATATTTTGAAACTAAAGATCGAACATATATGTTTGCAATCATATATGTTAGAAGAGAATTAATGTTAAAAGTTTGATACATAATGGATAGTAAATATGTACTAGTGCCAAATATAATTATTTATAAAAATGTGAATACTTATTTTAATAAATTAGTTTAACATATACAATTTAAAAAACATCCATGTAAAAATTCGCACATGAAATTAAACAGAACATAATCATTTCAGAGAGCATCAATGAAATAACAAATTGACATAATTAAGGTAATTGGAACAATAACATAAGTCAAACTCATCCTATATTAATTCATTGATAAACTGAAGTTCATACCATGAACAAGTTTCAATTCGTGCAAGCCAAATTAAATCAGCCATGTAATACGTTCAGATGGAAAGTTCAAATTGTAAAAAAAAGCAAAATTAAACCAAGTTAAAAAAAACATAGTAAAAAACAAATTCACTTGCCTCAATAGACATGCAGAAGGATCTTCCTGAAGTACATGAAAGAAGATGATGATGGACCTAGAATAAAAATATATAAATTGATACAAATTTGATTAAAATGTGTTCAAATTCATTGTTGACATTGTCAAAAATATAAGGAAATAAATGTCATTTGAATACTTGCTAAAGCTTCTCTTTAATCTCGTTTGAAATAGAAATATTGTCAACAAATGAGTTCCTACAACCAAGAACAAAATTGTTAATAGTTTAGAAAGAGGGATATATTAAAACAATAATATAAAACGTATTGAGCACAGTGTAGAAAACATGAAAAATTTTGACCAAAGACTAAAAAAATTGTAGCTCATATTACCTCCTTTTCTCAATAAGAAGCCTAGAAGACCTAAAAGGCCTAGAAGAAGGGATAACGGTGAAGAACCATGAAATTTAAACATAATGAGCAAGGTAGAAGCCATTATGAGATGACAAGATAAATGAAAGAAACATCTTGATGGGTAAATCTTATAACAATAAGGTTGGAAAAATGTGTCCCCTGGTGAAACTTATGAGAGAGATACTAACCATTTTATATTAATAAAGTAAATGCATATAAATTTAAATGAAGCAATTTCACTTAGACAAAAATAAAGGAGAATAATAATTCTATTACTATGACTTAAAGTTTTAGTAAGGGTGTTGACAACATTATATTTATATGTCGAACCTACAAATTGATGAAAATTCCATGTTTAATGGAGATTCATAATAAAGGAAACAATAGCAATGTTTTAAGTTCAAGAGAGACTTTCTAAGCTAGAGCCCAATAACTCAATTGACCATATTTTATCAACAAATGGTTACATTGTTTCTTGGAAATAAAAGGATATGGATTTTGTGAAAACAATGATGACTTTTTAGGAAATCAATAAAAATGTTGCATAAAGCATAATTGAAGTTAATAGATGTATACTTTTATACATAGTGCAAAACTTGATAACATTACAAGCATGGTCTCAAAACTTGATAACATAACGTCATTTTCACTCATAGGGGTGATTTTCAAAGGCTAAATTAAATGAATAATTAGGTACTTACAGGGACTAACTACACTAAGTAACAAAGCATATAAAAATAATCAAAATAGAAGTTAAATACTCTCAAAATTATGCTAAGAACATTCACATATGCAACTTGAATCACTTCACAATAATTCATATAATGATGTTTTGGATCTCATGCAAACATGCTCATATAATCATTTAATGAATCAAAATTATAAGGAAAATCAATACAAAATAATAAATGTAGCTTAGATTGTGGTTCATATGCAAGAAAAAGAATGCTAAGGCTTAAATTTGTTAACTAAGGGAGATCAAAACTACAAGGCTTTTTAAGAATTCAAAATGGTTAGCCTAAATTCCCTTATTATTTTAATGTATCTAGCCAGTCCAATGATATTTTCTCAACATGCATAAAAACCCAAGTTATAGAAGTATCAAACTTTATGACAATTACTCAATTTAAAAAATGGAGCATAAAATTTGAATGCTTATAAGCTTAAAAGCTCACAATTTCAAATAACATGTATTGGATCATTTTTCATTTTTCAAAAATCAATCATCACAAACAATTAATCAATATTTAGTAGGGAGGATCTCAACCATTCATATATGTTTTCCTATTGCAATTCAATCTAAATCAATGATTCATGAGAACTCAAATAATTCAAAGAAAAATTTCAAAAACAATTGAGACGACTAAAAAGATAAGTCAACAAACAACAACTAAAGCAAGCTTTAATTTAGCTAAAATTATAAAAGTAAGAATAAAATCATCAAATAAGGCTAAACACTAAAAAAATTATTTGATACATTATCGTTAATCATCAAATAAGGTTAAATCATCAAATAGACTTACCCATTAACTCATTCTCTGATACAAATCAACTCCATCTTCACACATTAACAAATTTTTCAAACAAGAGGCATTTCATCAAACACCTAATATGTATCAAAAAATCATCCCAACTTCACAAGAAAAATTGAAAATTGAACCTTGTAACACTAACATTTCAACCTTAAATGTTTTTATCCATTCACAAAATACTCAAACATCATAATCATCATATCCATTCCGAAGTTCCGCAATAAAGCAGGGTCTGGGGAGGTCTGATAGTATGCAGACTTACCCCTATATAGTAGAGAGGCTGCTTTCGGTAAACCCACATACAGATGAGACAATATAAAAGTGATGCAGGTTACAGAGAAAATAGGTAAAACTAGCACGCTAAATTATTATGTAAATAAAATTACAATAAATACATAAATAAAAGAAAATAAAAATAAAAGGATATACCTTATGGAGTCCAGATCTGGGAATACCTGATAAGCTGCACAGTCTGACTCTTCTTATCTCTAATTAGGTTAGGAGTCTTTGCTCAGAGATCTTGAAGATATGACAATCTTACTTTCCCCATACACCTGTCCTGAGAAGCTAAGTTGTACGTCGAAGACTTACACTCAAAAAAGGGAGAAAGGACGTTGGGTTAGACTTCCTACGTGATAATCTGCATATCCCAAGTAAACGTCTCCTAATAACTACTATACTATTTTGGTGAAATTTAAAGGTTAATCTGTTACCCTTATCGGATCACGCTATACTTTTCTATTTCTAGCTACTACCTCAGTAAGGACTAACTCTGACATATCCTTCTTGATCACTTCCCTCCAGTTCTTGTAAGGCCTCCCTTTTCTCCTTTTGTATTCACTAAGGGTTATTTTCTCACAGCTTCGTACCAGAGCATCAGAAGGCCTCCTACACATATGCCCAAACCACCTAAGTCTGGTCTCTCTCAACTTGTCGGCAATACTAGCTATTTGTAGTTTGTCTCTCATCACACGATTCCAAACCTTATCTCTTTTAGTAATGTCACACATGCACCGAAGCATACACATTTCTGCTATCAACAACTGTCTTGTATGTCTATGTTTGGCAAGCCAATACTCTACCCCATAGAACATGGTTGGACGGATCACCATTTTATAAAAATTCCCTTTGAGTTTTAAAGAAATCTTTTTATCACATAAAACCCTGATGCGCTTCTCCATTTGACCCATCTAGATCTAATACGATGTACTATATTGGCATCAATATTACCATCACTCTGAATGATGGACCCGAGATATTTAAAACTCAATATCTATAGTGTGACATCGATACCAATTGCTACCATCACCTCATGTATCATCTGGCTTCCTGAAAAGTTGCATTCTAAATACTCCATCATAGACCTACTCATTCTAAAACCTTTCGATTCTAACGCATCTCTCCAACATTCTAACCTGAAATTAACCTCCTCTTTGGTCTCATCCACTAAGACAATATCGTCAGCAAATAACATATACCAAGGTAGCTCTCCTTGAATATGTTTGATAAGTTCATCTAACACTAATGTGAACAAAAAAGGGCTTAAAGCATATCCTTGGTGTAGTCCAACACTAATAGAAAATGCTTCTGTGTCGCTGCTTATCGTCCTTGCCCTAGTCAATACTCCTTCACACATATCCCTAATTATGTTAATATAGGTCATAAGAATGCCCTTTGCCTCCAAACACCTCCATAAGAGTTCTCTAGGAACCCTGTTATACACCTTCTCCAAATCAATAAAAACTATATGTAAATCCCATTTTCATTCCCTGTAGGTTTCCATAAGTCTATGGAGTTGATGTATTGCCTCTGTCATGGATCTATTAGGCATAAATCCAAATTGGTTGGCCAATACAGAAGCAGCTCTTCGGATTCTCTTTTCAATTACCTTCTCCCAGATCTTTATGGTGTGACTTAATAATTTGATGCCTCTATAGTTGTGACATTGTTGGATGCTCCTTTTGGCCTTATATAAGGGGATCAACCTACTCAATCTCCATTCATTCGGTATTTTGGCTGACTCTAGGATCACATTAAAGAGTTGAACTAACCACTCAATACTGACAACTCCTATCCACTTCCATACCTCTATAGGGACCTCATCCATTTCTACGACCTTTCCACTCTCCATCCTTCTCAAAACTTTTGTAATTTCACGCCTCATGACCCTTTCCCATGAGTACTTGTTAAGAACATGCCCCAAAATAGAGGATTCGTCTAATTCTATGTTGTCCACTATATCGTTGTTATATAGGCCATAAAAGTATCTTTTCCATCTCCTCTTGATGGCTTGGGCCTCTGTGAGTACCTATCCTGCTTCATCACGTATACAGAAGACTTGGTTGAAATAATTCATTCTACGTGCCCTATCTCGTGCTAGCTTGAAAATCTTTTGTGCTCCCTTTAACGTATCCAAATCCTTGTAAGTAGTCTCATACGCTTCTCCTCGAGCCTTTGAGATTATTTTCTTTACCTTCTGTTTTGCCAATCTATACCTTACTCTATTAATTTCTCGCTCCGCCTCTATTGTATTTGCTAAAAGATCTTTAAAAACTCTCTTTTACGCCTTTACCATCCCCTGGACCTCACCCAACCACCACCAAGATTCCATCCGCCCTCCCCCCTACCCTTTGGATACCCCTAGGGCTCCATTTGGTTAACGGAAAAGTAAAGTAAATTTGGAATATGATTCCTCGGAAATAAATCTATGAAAAGTCAAGATATTCATATGTTTAAATATTTATAAGAATTCTAGTAGGAAAGTTGGGTGGATTCTTATTATAGTGTTTGGTATGCAACAATATTTTATGAAATGTAACTTAATTTTAACTTGAGTTTCCAATTATATCTCTACAAACCGAATAAAATTAAAATCGTTAAATAAGAAAAAATATGAACCTAAAGAGCAAAAATATTCAAAATCCAAATATCGACAGATATTGAAAATTTTTAAAAATAGGGGAACTTTTTGCAAAATTTTCCTCCCGCCCTCTTATCTCTCCTTCCCCCCTTTTTTTCAAAGCTTTTTAATTAGTTATATTATTTATTTCAACTTTTATAATTATTATGAATTTTTAATTTTTAAAAATAATAATAAATATTTTTATTGCTAAAAATAATTATAAATAAAATAAAACTTACAAAAAATTATTTATTTAAATTTATTTTAATATTTTATAAAATATTTTAATTTTAAAAATAAATAATTTAAAAATTATTATTTATAAACTAAAATTTATTTTTATATATTTTTAATTATTAAATCAAAATTTATTTAAATTTTATATATTTTAAAGTTGTAAAGTTGAGAGAGAAGGAAGGGTTAAATTAGTCAGTATAATTTTTAGATTAAATTCCTGAAGAAAGTAATATAAATACCAAAAGGATGTTGGGATTTAGAATCCAGAGAAAGTGCTACTACTTTCTCTAAATTAGGAAAGTTTTTACTTTCCTAACTACTCAGAAAAATGAACCAAACGTAATAATTTAAATTTTAGAAAAAAGATTACTTTTCCAGTCAACAATCCGTGTCAACCAAATGAGGCCTAGGAGTTTTGTGACAATTTCTCACACTATGGAGGCTACACCCTCCCACATCTGACTAACATCCCCACTCACAGTCCATATTGAATTAGACCTAACTTGAGCCCTAAATTGTTCCACCTTGTCCCCTTTTAGCCTCTACTATCTAATTTTACGACAATGCTTGGTAAAAACTTGTGACCTCTATCCCTTAATTCCTATATCCAAAACTAGCAATTTATGTTGAGTCAATATGCATGCGACCGGAAGCATTTTGCAATCTTTGCACCATGATCTGACAAGTTTCTTGACAATGAGATAATCAATTTGCGTCTTGGACGTGCTACTCTGAAATGTTATTAAATGCGCTTCATTTTTCTTAAACAAGGAATTGGCTATAACTAACTCATACGCTACGGTCATGTCCAATAAAGCAATCCTATTATCATTCCAATAAAGCAATCCTATTATCATTTCTAGTGCCGTATCCGAAGCCCACATAAGTTCCTGTATAGCCGTCTAAAACAACCCCTATATGCCCATTAAAATCACCTTCTAGGATAATCTGCTCTGTATCAGAGAATTGTAGAAGCACCCCATCCGGTGCCTCCCAGAACAAACGTTTTTGTTGTACGTCTAAACCAACTTGTAGTGCATACACACATACGACATTGAGAACCACATTGCTAAAAATAATTTTTTCTACCATAATCCTATCATCGACCTTTATAATCCCCACCACTCGGTTTATAAGTTCCTTGACCACTAAGATACCTATCTCATTTTGTTTCCATGTACTTCCCGAGTACTATAATTTGAAACCCTCTATCTCCTTTGTTTTAACTCCTGACCACTTTGTCTCCTGAAATATATAAAGTACTCAAACATACGAAACAAAATACTCAAACATACTAAAAAAAAACTCAAATCAAACCACAGTGGAACTTTATACCACCACGAAAATGCAACAATGGTAGGAGAAGACGATTAGCTTCCGACGCACCACCAACTGACGATAACGAACCACCAACTGACGACAACGCACCGGAGAAGAAGACGTAGCAGGGAGGAGAAGAAGAAAGAAGGAGAGCTGACGGTGGGGGGATGTCTCGGGTGTGTTTTAACGTTACCAAAATGGCGTCGTTTGGTATTAAGGAGAAGAAGAAAGAAGGAGAGCTGGCGGTGGGGGGATGTCTCGGGTGTGTTTTAAAGTTACCAAAATGGCGTCATTTGGTATTAAACCAAACAACGTCATTTTCTTTAAGTTAATAACGTTCAACCGCAACTAGACGATGACGTTTAGGTTGGAAATTTATCGACGGAATTTTTCGTCGCTAATATTTTGTCGAAAAAGTCAAATTTTCATTATTCCGCCATCAATTCCTGCCTTAATTGTTGACAGTATTGTTCCATCGCTAAATTATTTTTTGTAGACAAATTTTTCAACGGACTAATAAAAACTGTCGATAATTTGCAACGATTTGTTTTCCAACATTATTTTTTGTCGCCAATTTCTATTTTCCATGCAATGGTTATCTAATCGTGATCTAATTGCCTATGCGGACGCAAACTGGGCAGGATGCCCACATACAAGGCGGTCCACCTTTCGTGAAGCTATTTTCTATGGTGCTGCCCTGATCTCATGGTTTTCCAAGAAGCCACGGACAATTTCCTATGCTAGCACTGAGGCATAATATTGAGCAGTTGCTTAAGCTGTCGCTAAAGTACAATGGATCCAAAACATCATACAGGAGCTTGGAATTGCTTTACAAATTCTTCCAACTCTATTCTGTGATAATGTTAGTACATTTTACCTCACTGCTAATCCTCTTTATCATAGATGCACCAAACATTTGGAGTTAGATTTTCACTTTGTTAGGGAGAAAGTTTCCAGTGGAGCCATCCGGATATGCTACATTCCCATTGAACTACAAATTGTTGATACTTTAACGAAACCCTTACTCTCTTCCCGGTTCATATCTTTCAAAGACAAGCTCAACAATTTGTACCCCAAGTTGAGCTTACAGGAGGGCGTTACGAATATATATATATATCATTAATTTTCGTTATCGTCATTGTAACAAATATCTCATCATTGTTGTAACAAAACTGCAATAGAATTATATATATATACAACCCCACCTGATAAGGAGGTTCATTCACTATCTTATACACACTCTGATCTTCGCTGGAATGAAAACCTCCTAAGGAAAGCACCCTCGTAGGGAAACTCTTACCTCAAAGAGCATTTGAGTCACTCTATAAATCTTCCATTCATTTGACTTAAATCCATTCATTTCTATTTATCAAATTTCGTCAACTTAACTTTGATATCAATAAAGGGTCTTAAGAGGTCTTGGAAGACATTAAACCAAATTTAAGGGAGCTTCTATATAATTAAAATATCATATTTCAACCCAAAAATTTAAATCAATAGATCTTGAATCCTATCTTTCTATACAATTCACTTTTATCTTTAAGTCTCGTTACAAACCGTCGTTATTCCATTTGTTGGTAGTCTTCTTTTCATTTCTTGCCATAAAAAATGTTCAATCACTTCTTTATGCTTTAAACTTAAAAATGAATTTTATTATTTTAATAATCTTAATATTTATTATGATTTATATTATTCAAAACACTAAAATTTAATTATAATTAATAAATTTTAAAATTTTTATAAATTTAAGAGAATCAAGACGTATCGCGAGTAAGCATCTGTGAGACACAATAGTCTGCGTGTCATAACCAGAAACGGAAATGAAAGTTCCACGCAGGATAGGACCTAAATGAATACCAAAGAGCTCACTACATCCAAGTCACTACAACAAGAGTAATTGTTGGTGTAAGAACAAGGTGTATCATTCCAACAAGCAGGCCCAAAGCGAAGAGACGACCAACCAAGTTGAGTACTCGTGACATGACCGTCGGTAATTTCAAAGTCACGCAAATGGAGACAAACTTTCTCTCTATATATTATTTTGTTCTACGCAAACTTTGCAAGCTGTCTTTCTAGAGCTGGTAAGGCTTGAAGCGCAATTCCAAAGATGGGATCCAATTACCATGCACTTCTATTCCCTTTCATGGCCAAAGGCCACCTCATTCCTATTCTCCAACTTGCCCGTCTACTCCTACGCCGCCGTTTTGCCATCACCTTCATCACAACTCCGGCGAACCGACCCTTTGTTGCCAAATCTCTTGAGACACCACTGTCTCAATCGTTGAGCTACCTTTTCCTCAAAACATCCCTGGAATTCCTTCTGGGGTTGAAAGCACGGACAAGTTGCCTTCAATGTCGCTATTCCCGGAATTTGGTCGCTCCACCAAGGCTATGCAACCTGAATTTGAACGTGTAGTTGCAACTATAGAGCCTGTCAACTTCATGGTCTCCGATGGTTTTCTCTGGTGGACTCTTGAGTCTGCAAACAAGTTTGGTTTCCCGAGATTGGTGTACTTTGGTATTTCCAATTATGCGTCGTCCGTTTCAAAAGCTGCGAGCCAGGAAAGGCTTTTGTTCGGGCCCGAGTCTGACAATGAGCCTATCACTGTCCCCGAATTTCCATGGATTAAGATCACTAGAAATGATTTTGATCCTGTTTTCATTGACCCTAATCCCAAAGGTATTTACATTGAGTTTGTGATGGACTCGATTGTATCAGCAGTTCAAAGTTTCGGTACACTCGTTAATAGCTTCTACGAGCTTGAGCCTACTTTTGCCGATTACATCAACAGA
>JANSVA010007381.1:0-16075 GCA_025504915.1 Erythroxylum reticulatum | reverse complement strand
TTTGACTTCAACTGTTCTCTAGTGCAGGAATGTGAATACCGATCTGTACCAGCTGGTATGTACCATAGCAAACCAAAATCGATACGAAACAAAGGGTCGGTCGTACTGGATTTAAATATCGGTTGGTACTGGTCCGTTTCGTATGATACCAGTCTGCACCGAAAATTTTAAAAAATAGAGGGACTTTTTTGCAAAATTTTAAATTTTTTTAAAAATCTCCCTCTCTCCCTCTCCTTCCCCCCTTTTTTTCAAAGTTTTTTAATTAGTTATTTATTTATTTTAACTTTTATAATTATTGTGAATTTTTAAATTTTGTTTTTAAAATAATAATAAATATTTTTATTGCTAATAATAATCATAAATTAAATAAAACTTAAAAATAAATTATTTTATTTAAATTTATTTTAGTATTTTATATAATATTTATTAATAAAGTATTAATAAAAATATTTTATTTTTTAAAATAAATAGTTTAAAAATTATTAATTATAGACTAATATTTATTATATATATTTTTAATTATTAAATCAAAATTTATTGCAAATTTATATATTTTAAAAAATATTTTAAATTTAATTATATTTATTAATAATTATTAAATTAGTTTTATAAATTAAATTAAAATTGTGATTATTATTTATAATTATGATTTTTGGAGATAAGATTAAAAATATACAGTATAATAGTATAATATGACAATGAACTATTTCGTAAATTTTAAAAAAATTTAAGGGCTATTTCATAAATTTAAAAATTACCCAAAACGGTACCCGGTATTAACCAGTACTAGTACAATACTATACCAGAGCCTAATCTTGTACCAAGTCTGCTACGGTATTCGTAACATTGCTCTAGTGTTTTTATGAGATGTATCTTGACTTTTGCACGACCATTATTACTTTCATACTACTTTTATAAAAAATGAACTTATTAATAATACTTATATTATTTATCATCAAAATATGAATTATAACTTTTGATGTAACACATTACATATAACTAAAAGAGCATATCTAAGTTCACTAAATAGCTTAAACTAGAATTAAAACTAAGTCTTTAGCTACATGTATGAAAATATGGATCTTCACATGACGACCTAAATATGAGATCCAATAAAGAAAAAATAAGTTTTTTTGGAAAAAAATTAAATGTAATGTATTAAGTATAGCCTCATAGGCTAAAAGGGTGTTTAGAATATAAACTAGACACATTAAAACAAAGACTAAAAAACAATTACCCAAATAAGCCAACCCTGCCTCTTCCTAATTATATAGTGTAACTAGATTATAAAAAGAACTTCATCAGACTAGATTGAGGATTATTACATGCTCTCTAGATTGTTGAAGGATAATTCTTTGCAAATTCTCTTTAGTTTCCTCATCTCCTTTGAAGCACCTCTGATTCCTCTCATGTTAAATCAAGTACATGCAAAAACCTAAATGAATTGAGTTAGGTTTCTCGTTGCTGTTTAAATTCCCATGTATTACAACCCAACACAGTATTGCTTTGTAATCAAATAGTTTGTTGTGGATTGATAAAGCTTATTGTGTTATTTTCCATATTGGTCTTGTGTGAGCACAATCGAAAAAAGATATTTCGATGATTCCTCCTTTGTTTTGTAAAATACTCGTGTTTTGTGTATTTAAGAAATTTAGTCTGCATTTGGTGGGTAAAACACTTTTAATGGGCAACTATGATATAAAGGAAATCTTTGAAGGCAAATGATAGCTTCATATAGTCTTATACCAAGTAACTCTTTCACCTTTCCTCCTAAGAAATTCTTTGGATAAGTTATTGGTGAATTTATCTAAACAATGAGGGTTTAGGTATAGTTGTCTTCTATATTTTCTTAAGGGTTATAATCTGGCAACGCTTATGCTATTACAATTGGAAAGTTTGCCTAACTTTTCCCAAAGATTAATTCCTGGTCTCTAGCATTTTCCTAAAATTGGTTTAACCAATCATTTCTAAGATTAGAAGTGTGTAGGGGGACCAACGCTTAACGAGTTTTCGAAATAAAAGGAAGTGGTTCTTCCATTTCCAATCATGCATTTGGTGATTATAGATAGGTCAAATTCGAACTTAATTAGTTGATGCATAAAGTAAAAACAATTACTAGTTTTTTTTAACTCCCAAAAAATCCTCCGTTTGATTATGTAAGGGTGTGTCTACCTTGACTAAAGCGATTCCCTCTCGATGAGCAATCTCCAAAGCCTTTTTTTAATAAGGATTTTTTTTACTAAGGGAGATTGACTTAATTCCCAAACCTCCTTCCTGAAGTGGTTTGCAAACATCCTTTCGCTTGACCTTAGCCATTATTTTCCCTTTCCTTCTTCCTCCTGGTAGGAAATCTCTCACACTTTTTTCAATTGACTTTATTACACCTTTGGATAGCAATATGTGGGCTACCCAATCAATATGAAGTGAGTTTAGAAGTATTTTTAAAAGGACTAGCATTCCTTTACAAGACAAATCCTTATTACACCAATTGTTTAGTCTCTTATAGATCTTATTTAATAATTCTAAGCTTTCATCAAAACTTAACCTTTTGTAGAAACTGGCAACCCAAGATAGTTAAAAGGCGGTTTGCACTTTGAAAACTTGAGATTGTAGTTAACCAATCTGCATTATTCATAGCACTTTAAAGATAATATTAATTTGTTTTTACTATAGTTGACACCCAAAACATATAACTCCTTGAATATCTTTAGAGTGTTAGATGTTGCATGTTAGAGAAGTGCTCTAAAGGCAATCTCCTTTAGCACTTATTGTACAAATCATTTTATGATTAATAAAGATATTTTTCATTATTTCGATGTTCATACATTTATGGATTTGATGTTGATCCTAAATTGATTTAATAAAGTCCTTGATACAAAATATAGCATGGAGGAAATCATGATGAGATCATGGTAATGAGATTCCTATCATGTGTAATTATGTTAGTATCTAAACTTTTCCTAGTTATAAGAATAATGAGATGGGATATTAATCTGGATAGACTAACACATGTTATACTTCTTGATTGGATCAAGCAGTAGATCACATAAGTTATAGACATGAGATGTTTAGAGTTAACATGTGGATGCTTACTAAGAGTAGTAAGTATATTGGATTGACCTACTATGAGACAATCATATGGATATTTTATTCCAGTGTCAATGATAGTCTCATCATAGCAATGGTGTAAGTATCCTCTTATTTGATATGCTCAAAGATATCTCAGATGCTGATCTTGTGCTTTGACTCCATTCATCGGTGTCTTTTAGGGGTTACTCATAGCGTGGTGATTAGGTACAGCTTGAGGTATTCGGAGGTAATTGAGTATCCAATAAAGGATTCACCACTCCTGATAGAAGGAGATGATACCCACGACCTCTTGTCGGAGTCATTACTCAAGAGTCTCTGGCTAGAGCATATATAAGTCATGAAGAGAGTCTTTAATGATACATAGAGTAATGAGATCCTCAGGACAAGATCTAATATCACTTGGACTAGATGTGTCGTAGTCAGTCTAGTGGGAGTTGACACTTTGTCCATACTATGAACCAAATGGGGTATAGATGGTGAAAGGAGGAATTGTATGGCAACATTGCGTATGGAAGGGTTCGTAGTCAAACCATTGATTTTTTGGTCAATTAGGGGTCATGACGTGTTGTTAGATACCGCTCTTGACTTACTTAAATTAAGTGTTAATTCAAGTGGTCATCATAACCGGGAACCTAAAGGGTCACACATATAGGAGATCCAAAGGATGAGTAAAATGATTTTGAATGGTGATTCAAGTTATACAAGAGTGTTTTGAGATTGTATCGCAATGTGATTGCGGTAGAAAATGTTGCATGGAATGGATTAGAAGCAAGTGTTGTTGGCTGGCAATTTGGTCATTAACTTCCTAAATCTTCCTTTAATGTATGCTATTCATAGTTATTAACTCCCTATAATTTCCATTAATGCATGCTATTTATAGTCATTAACTTCTCATAATTTCCATTAATGTACACTATTCATGACCATTAACTTCCCATAACTCTCCATTGGTGATGAGGTTATAGAAGGTTAAATGGTGCAAAAAATAGAGATGAATTTCATGCATCTTGTGTAAGACGCAAGTGAAAGAAAGGTTCTTTCTAACACACACACTCTTTTTCTCTCTAACTCTCACAAGAGTTCTTGTCTTGCTAGCACAAAGAAAGAATTATGGCCATCTCCTAATGAGGTTTCATCCTTTTATCTTTGTGTGGACTTTCATTAGAAACGGTCTACGTTGATCACTGTGGTTTACGACAATCCAATACGAAGAAGATTAAAGAACAAAGGAGATCGTCAGAAAGATATGTAAACATCTTACATTTCATGTTTTGTTTTCTATATCTATATGCATGAGTAGATATAGTTTTTAAGGTTCCATTTTATTTTCGGCTACGTATATTTGATATATATTATGTATGAGATGTATTACTGGAACTTTACAATACATAAATTGATCATTAACTTTAAAGAAGATTAACAAATCATCTGTAAAAGATAAATCTACCAATCCCACTCCGTTGCATTTGCTATGGTATCCAAAGTTTGGATTCAGAGATATGTTAAATTTTACAAGTCTTCTCAGGGCTTCCATATAGACAATGAAATACAGGGGGACCTTTAACCCTCTACCACCTTTAAAAATTTTAGTTAGTTCTCCATTAACTAAAATGTTGAGTAAGGTAGTGGATATACATTCCAACACCCAATTTTTGAATTTTTTTGGGAATCTAAATCTTAAAATAAATTCTTAATGAAGCTCTATTTAATACTATCGAAAGCTTTATTAAAGTTTACCTTTATAGCATAATTATTAGGAGCTTTCTTCCTTGCATAGTTTTTGAATAGTTCTTGTACCAATAAGTATGTTTTTGCCCTCCAAGAAAGCTCCTTGTGAGTCTCCAATTATTAATTGAAGACTTTGTTTTAGTCTAATTACATGGACTTTAAAAATGACTTTATACATAAAGTTACAACAAGAGATAGGTCTAAAATTTGACATTAAGTCATGATTTTTAGTTTTAGGAATCAAGTAGATGTAAGTTTAGTTTAGCTCTTTTAGTAGTCTGTCATTCTAAAAAAAAATCTTTATAGCATTAATAACTATATGCTTAATGCAGTTCCATTTTTGTTTGGAAGAACCCATTGGAACCATATGGGTTGGGAGCTTTTTGGGGGTTCAATTCAAATACCATTTTTTCAATCTCCTAGAAGGTAACTGGTCTACATATGGAGTCCTTTAGATCCTTTGATAGCTTGCTATTAATGAAGGCTCTAAGGAGGGGAATAAAATAAGAAATAGTATTTTAAGATTTGATGAATTCTTTGAAATACTCGAGAGCTTCCTTTTTTAACTCTTTTAAAGAAGAGACACATTCCCTATTTGATTGCTTCAAGACATTGATTTCCCTATATATGCTTCTAGATTTGACTATATTATGGAATAATTTTATGTTTTTGTCCTCTTTATAAGCCCATTTCAATCTAGTTCTTTGTCACATAAGAGAGTAGTATATTGAGACAACCTTTATTTATTTGTAAATTGCCTTTCTTTCTTCTTTATTTTGAATAGGATTTGGTATATTCCATTTTCAAATTGGATCAATATTGATCTTGCATATTTAACTTAATCCTTTTTAGGCATAAATCTTCTATCATTTAGCTTCTTCATTTTCATCTTAATTAGTCCCAATTTCTTTACACATTGGAAATGTTTGCTACTCGATATCTTATTTTGCATACATCTATTAATTGCTTCTATAAAACCTTCTTCCTCTGCCAAAAAGTTATTAAGACGAAAAAGACTCTTCCTCTTCCAACTGTAATCTATACCTTGTATTATTATTAGGGAGTGATCTGAAACTCTAGGGTATCAAATATTGCTTTCATTTTAAGGAAATTCTCTAATCAGTCCTCATTCATTAGGGCACGATCAAGCTTCTTCCTTAACATCCATTTGGAGTTATATTTGTTGCACCAAGTAAAGAAGCTGCCTTCCATCTTCATATTAAGTGCGTATATTTTCTGAGTAAAATCTTTGAAATCATTAATGAAATAATGTTAATCTACATTACCTTCTGTTTTATTTTAGTGTAGTACGATGTTAAAATCACTAAGTATAATCTATAGGCCTTGAATTGTACTGTGAATGGATTCATAATTATTCCATAGCACCCTTCTATGGAAGTTATCATTGGAACCATACACAATAGTCATTGTTATCTTATAGTTACTTTGTAAAATAGTTACAACCATGTGCAACATTTGGTCATTGTAATTAATTAGTCTAAACTTTACTTTGCTTCAGTCATAGGCTAAAATGATACATCCATAATGATGGTGCTGGTGGTTTGTTGCAAATTCACTATAAGAAAAATGGAGTCTAGCGATGAAATTTACCGACAGAATGGGAAGATTTTCAGTTAGTAAGTTAAGTTAGCAATGAAATTTATCAACGGAATAAGTCGTTGGAGAAACGACCATAGGTAATAATTGGTAGCGGAGTATAAACTTTCCATCGCTAATTTACCAATAGATATTTTGTGTTCCGTCGATATACTTAGTGACGGTAATTTTGTGCTACCGGTAAATTTAATGACGAAATGTTTGTTTCAGTCGATAAATTTAGTGACAGACAAGGCTTATCTGTTAGTAAATTTATTGACAAATTTACCAAATCTGTCGTTTAATTCACAACTAACTATACCGATGGAACTTAGTAATTCGTTAATAAATTCATTTCATTTTATCAACGAATTTTGGTTTTCCATCAATAAATTTATTGATACTGTTTTTTAAAATATTTCCCTGTATTTAATTTTATTTGATGATCTTATAATTGGTATATAATTTATACAATTATTAGTTATCTATTGATAATATTTTGATTTGTTTCTACTTTTAATTTGTTAAAATAGAAAGTTGATTGATGATATAAAGTAAAAATTATCTTAATTGATAATAAAAAATTATTTTATACAACAATAAGTATTTAATTCATACAAATGACTATAACTATGCTATTCATTTAATGAATGCGAATGCTCTGAATGTTGCAATGAGGTGCTGCCCTTCCCCTTTAACTCATCCATCTCATTACGAAGTTAGGCTATGTACTCCATGGACTATTGCAATTGAGTTGTCAGTGCCTGTACTGTGCTCCAAAGGTCATGGACTTCATTGGATGCGGACCGCTTACTAGATGTTGGTGTATTGGATGTGGAGAATTGCAAATAACATATGTTCGCCAATGAACCTAAGCTAAATATCCTTCCACGACGATCCCTACTACCCACTACATGAAGATATGTTTGACTCTCATCATCATCTTCAAACTGCTGAGACTATCGTTGAATGCTTTCTTGTATTTAGTCATATCAAAAGGCAATATTTATATTAATGAGTGATAATTATTAAGCATTAATATTAAAGCATAAATTTTACATACATTTAGTTATCTACATTTAGTGTTAATGAAGGTCACACTGTCATGTTTCTTAGTGTGAGTGTGCAACAAAAACTGACGGGGTATAGGCTTCATACCCATAGGCTTTTTCTACATCAGAATAAAATGTTATAAGTAAACTACAATTTACAAAAGTTTCGGTAGAATTTTCTCTATTTTATGATATTTACCTCCTGTTGAACAAAGAAAACAACTCAACAACACAGCTATATAAGGCACCAGATATTTATAACATTATCAGTCTCCATAATAAACATATTTTCATTATAAAATTTACATATCAATTTAAATTGAAATACATCAAAATAAAAAAACAAAATATAAGTGTAATATGTAGATACTTACAAGTCTCTTTGCATACTCGTTATGGGTAATAGATCCTCCAGTGTATACGGGAAGACTCTCCCTCCTCCCCCCGCCCGATCCTCCACATTTGTTAGTAGAATTACGCTCTAAAATTGATATTGCCTCTGGTGATATTCAATACTGCTGCCAATGTCTCCTTATTTCTTCAGAAATATAAAGAGGTCGTATACCAGTCTTGTATATCGCACCAACAAAGTCTCTATAACGTGTACAAGCTCGTATCTCCCATACTTTATAAATAATTGCATCAAATTCAGAATCCCAAAAAATTGTTTTTGAAAAAAGGGAAAACATACAATAAGTACTTATAACCTACAATATTTATCTAATTAATGTATAAAAATTAATTAAAAATAAAAATATATTTTGTACATTAAACTCTTGATAATAAAAGTCTTTTGTCGCCTGAGAGATATTCTTCCATATATAACCCTCAAAATTAATCTTCTCCTTGAATTTAAATGTCATGTTTCTTGAGCACGGTCCAGACAAAATCAACCTAATATAAAAATAAATTTATGTCATTTTTAAATTTAAACTTATAACGTAATTATAAACATATGGAGTTTCATGTATTTTCACTTACAAATTGTTAACAATTGTGATGTAAGTTCTTCCATAAATTCCATCAGCTCTAGGTTGGAAGCCACCCTCTTCATCCGCATCATTTATCCCTGATATCTCTATCGGTATAGGGGTGGTGGATGGTGTAGTAGTATGTACGAAAGGTGATGCCTCATCTGTAAGTGTAGTAGTTGGAGGTACAACATCTGATTCTATTACAGCTGTAGAATGTGATGCTTTACCTGAAAAGTAACTAGCTTTAAATCGTGGTCTAAATCTTGATTGCATCATATCCTGTTTTATCTATGGTGGCTTATTTTAACCTGAAATTAATATTTTATTGAATATTTTAGAAATATAACAATTTCAATTCAATATATAACAATATATTGTTGATTTAATAATTGATTTATTGAATATAATATTATATTACAAACACAAATTAATCGCTATTAGTACTTAATTGTAAATTAAAATCAAAATCATCATCATCTTCTTTTTCTGAAGAATTAGAATCAAACTCAAGCTCCTCTTTAAATCTCTCGCCCTCCTCATCCTCTCCAGATGAAATTTTAACATGTTAATTATTTGGATCATTCAAAGGTTCATTCTCATCATACGTAATAGATGCATTTATTTCATAAACATCTTCCTAAAATGCTTCAATTTCACTTCTCTGTTCTCCATTTCTATGTGATTGAAAAATACCTTTATGTTTAACTTTGCAAACGACCAACCAATCTGACTTATCTTGTCGTAAGTTGGAGAAAAGAACATAATACACCTGGATCGCTTACATCTCCAACACGAAAGGTTCAAATTGTCTAAATCTTCTTCACTGGTTGATTTCAACTAGATTGTATCGACTATGCACTTTTTGTACCAATATTAAGAGTTTGATCAAACTAGTCACACTTAAATATCACACTCCGCTTTATTGGCAATACATGGTACTCAATTTCAAGTATCTCAACAATTTTATCATAGTAATCCATCAATTCTCCCTGTATACAGACTCCTATATTTACTGTTTCCATCCTATAACCATGATATTTTGATGGAGGCAAATTGTAAGGAGTAATTGTGATTGTCCGTGATGAATATTGTTGGCTAGATTGACTAAAAGACTAGAATTCATCCATCGACAATCCCATCCTAACATTTCAACTTTAAGTTGCAAACTCATAATGGGTATTATTGAAATGTTTCCATGGTAGTGCATCCGATGGATGATTCATTATTCCATCTTCCTGTTCGTGTTCATTATGTCATCTTATGTGAGATGCAGCAACATCAGAAGCATATAATAGTTGAAGTCTCGTAGTTAGCGAAAAATAATAAATCCACTTTTAGGGTACTAATTTTTGTTTCATATAACGCTTTCTAGGCTTGAACCTGGATTGACCACAAAATTTGCACGCTTATAATTCCATATCATCTCTCCAATATAACATACATCCCAATTTGCAACAATCAATTTTTTTAACAAGCAAACCAAAACCCCTAATAAGTTTCTTCATATTGTAAAAACTATCAACCATTATATGATCAGGAGATAATGATTCATTATACCATCTAAGAATTTTATCAAAACTACGATCAGAAATATGCCCTTCAGATTTTATGTTCAATATTTGAACAATTGAAGACAATTGAGTCATTGTCTCACAATTTGACCATAATTCTTGGTTAGCTAAGTGTAGTAAGTCAACAAAATTGTTTTATATGTGGGTTTGGTTCTTCTTCAAGATTTTCTATTTTTTCCTGAAAGGTATAATTGACTTCATCATAAACCATTTGCATGTAAGGATTTTCAGTTGCACCCATATTATTTGTTCTAAATCCAATCCCCCTTCAAACTCATTCACATTTGCTGACGAGTTTATTTTATTACCCCTTGAGGTGCTATAAATTAATGGCTCCCCATGTTGTGTCCACTTAAAATAATTTGGAGCAAGTCGTTTTCTCAGTAAATGGCCATTCACTTCATCAATATAAAGGAAACAAATACGTTTGCACTTTTTACAAGGGCATTTGATCTTTAGGCCATCCATATATGCAAGTTGAGAACATACATAATGAATAAAAGCTTCAACCCCCTTAATAAGCTCAAGATTAATGAAACCATCAGGTGTTAATCATCTATACATCCAAGATCTATCAATATTACACATTTATGCAAAACTGTTAATTTAAAAAGTGATTTTATAGTTAGTATCCTTCATGTCCCCTAAGTTTACAGAACATTTAAACTTTACACAACATCCCCTAAGTATTAATCAATTGAATTAATAATCTACAATTGATTTCAATATTATGGTACATGGTATTGTTTATACCAGTGAATCAAGAAAGCAAGTTCTCGCTGTGACTCTTAGGCTTGTGAAATTTTTCACCGATAAGTCTCACGGGAGCTACGTCACGGGTTTCAAGCCTGTATACCGTCCTAAGGGTTTATTATACAAAGAACTATCATGTATATTAAACCTATGAATTTCTTGTGTTAATACTAAGTTTGAATTAATCACATTGAATTTAAAGTATTTGTATTTGAATTAATCACCTACATTTGATTTTAATATTATGGTAAATGGCATTGTTTATACCTGTGAATCAAGAAAGCAAGTTCTTGCTGTGCTCCTAAGCTCATGGAATTTTTCACCGATAAGCCTTTTGGGAGTTGCATCACGAGTTTTCAGTCAATATACCGTCCTAGGGGTTTATTATGTAAAGAACTGTCATGTCTATTAAACCTATGAATTTCTTGTGTTAATACTAAGTTTGAATCAATCACATTCAAGTTGAAGTATTCATGTTTGAATTAATCACCTATAATTGCTTTCAATACTATGGTATGTAGCATTATTTACACCTGTGAATCAAGAAAGCAAGTTCTCGTTGTGATGCATCATGAGTTTCCAGCCTATATACTGTCCTAGGGGTTTATTATGCAAAGAACTGTCATGTCTATTAAACCTATGAATTTCTTGTGTTAATACTAAGTTTGAATTAATCACATTAAAGTTGAATTATTTATGTTTGAATTAATCACATTGAAGTTAAAGTATTCATATTTGAATTAATCACCTATAATTGATTTCAATAGTATAGTACGTGACATTATTTATACCTGTGAATTAAGAAAGCAAGTTCTTGTTGTAACTCCTCGGCTCGTGGAATTTTTCACTGATAAGCCTGACAGGAGCTACATCACATATTTCTAGCCTATATACTGTCCTAGGGGTTTATTATGCCTCAAATCATCCATAAGATCTCAAACTCATTCCACGTACAATAAATACTTAAACTATTAAAGAAGAATATAAAAACTCATCAATGATTATAAAAATATTCTAAACAACACAAAATTAAGAACTCTTTTGCATTCACATAAACCCCAAACGCATCAGAATCGTATCATTAAAGCCATACATATGGTAAACATTAGTTGGATGACTTACCTGGATGAACGGACAATTACAGACTACAAAGAAGAAAGATGAGCAATGCTCTTCAACACAATATAGGGCCTACGAAAAGGAATATTTTGTATTTAATATAATACACTTATTCAATAGTTTTGTTATATTTTTAATATATTAAATCAAGCAAATCACAAAATAAGGCAATATGAGTTTTGATATATAATGCAATACAGAGAAAATATATTATTTAACCTAAAACACAAACATGTGATGCTAATTAATTAACTGGTAAGAATACACCATTATTTGAAAAGGAATGCAAGAGTATGGAAGATAAAATAAATACATTATGAACATCAATTTAAGAATTTCGAAGTTCAAATCCATCAGGCTCTTTGGCCAAATATAACAAATTCATTTAAAGTAACATCATTGTTAATCATAAATCTTGGAGCTCTATCCTTTTTCATACATCGTAATCTATACCCTTTTAATCCAACAATATACCCAAAAAATATACACTTTATCGCTTTAGGCTCCAATTTGCAATCATTGACATAGGCATAAGCAAGGAAACCAAATATCCTTAAGTTAGAATATTAATAAGGAGTATCATACCAAATCTCTTGAGGAGTCTTAAAATTTATTACACTTAAATAAATAATAATGTTAATAACTTTAACCCAAAATTGCTTTGGAAGACCAACATTTAACCACTATATAAGTATTTACTTTATCCATTTTATATTATATTTGAATGTGGCATATGATATACAGTGCAATGCCTCACTATACCTTCCTTCTTATAAAACTCATGTCTATTGCAATTTTTCAAGTCATTTTTCCTTTTGAATGTCTTCACTTATCTTCCAGTATGTTTTCAAACATTATTTTCCACTTCTTAAACTTTTCAAATACTTCATCCTTTAATTTCATAAAACGCACTCTATACTTTTCTTAAGTAATCATCAATGAATATGAGAAAATAATTGCATCCATTATGGGATTAAACAGGAGCTGTACCTTATAAATTCGAGTGAATATAATTAAGAATACAAGTTGAGTTATGCATGCTAAAACTAAATTTTAACTTGTGCTGCTTTCTCAAAGAACAAGTCTTATGTAAATTCATCTTTTTAGCCTCAAAATCTCAAGTCTTTACTCACTTACGTGACTCAATCTACAATGCCACAACTTTGTACTACCATTATTCTTCCATAATTATAGAGGTATAGCCACCGATTCTAATACTATCCTACTTATTAGGATATACATTCTATACTATAATTTTCCTTTCATTATAGTTATGACACCCTTTATCACTTTTAGATGCTTATCACCATCAAAAAATTTATATATTAAGAGTACCTAAGGAAATCCAATTCTTTTGAGCTCAAGAATATGCAAGACATCTAATATTCTAATCTTGCCATCATACATTTGGAATTATACTAAATCACTACCTTTAATAAAATACTCTCCATTATTATCCAATATTATAGTATTGTTCTATTGTTTGAAAGGATAGAACTAATCCTTGTTAAAGGTCATATAACAAGATGTGTCATTATCTATCACATACCAATTTGCACAATCAAAATTACTAACTGTCAAATAATTATTGTCTTTTTTATCCTCTTCATCAAATTTCACTTGCATTACAATAATACTCATTTTTCCGTTAAAGTTCCTATTCTCTTTATAGGTAAAGCATCAAACAATTATCCATTGATTTGGAAAGTGACTTGCTCTTATTTTTAATATCATTTTCCTTACTCCTACATCTATTGATGATCAAACCTAAATCTGATCCATTTTTATGTATATCAAAGACATTTTTCTTTAATTATTTAGATTTCGGAGCATCCTTCACACCATTGGTATAAGTAACCTTTCTCCTATATAATATAGTATCAACAAAATTTACATATTAAGTAGAGATTGCTTTTGTACATTGCACATGATTCATAAGATATTTATACATTTAAAACAAGGAGAAAAGTATTAAAGAAACCACTCATAATTTTCGTCGAACACTTCAAAGGTATGACAGATTTATCCCAAATAACTTAAGCAAATCATGTCTTTTTCCTTCCTCAACGTTTTCTGTAACATTGCAAAGCCAAATTGATTATAGTAAATCAAAACAAACTTAAAAACACCCCAAAGACTCCTAGGTTCATGCAACGTTCGAACATATATACCAACACTGTATATATAAAAAATCACAGAGAACAAATGTTGAATGACTTACCTCCATCGAAGGATACAAGGACAGTGGTCGGAGAAGACAGAGGCACACAAACGGGATAGAGGAAAACAACAAAAAAGAAAACAAAAACGAAAGCACAAGGGAGAGGGAGGAGGTCTTTGGGTAGGTTAAATGTGTAGGAAAACAACATCGTTTGGTGTTAAACCAAAACAAAATGACATCATTTTTGTTTTATTAAAAACATTGAAGCTAAATGAAACGATGACGTTTACCTCTAAAATTTACCGACAGAATTGTATTCTGTCAGCAAACCCAAAACTTATTTGTTTCGCCAAGCATTTTCGGATTCTTTACCGATGGAAATTTTCTACCCTTGCTATATTCCATAAAAAAATTTGTTAGGGTAATTTCCCTCCATATTTACCGACAGATTTTTTCGACAATGTTGCCGATAAAAATCTTGCCAGTAACATTGTCGAGAAATTTTCATTTTGTGATAGAAAAAATATTCGTCAACACGGCAATTTTCCATCACTAATTACTAATTTTCCTGTAGTGAAAAGACCAAGAGTTTCCTAGGGTCTGCATCTTTAGGATATTATTCTGCTTGATTTTGTTTTCCAAACTTCCAATCAAAAGGGTTGGTTTCTAGGAAAAACTCTCTAATTGCATCAAGCTTATTAGGGTTATTTAAAACCCTTACATTATAATCTATATTTGACATTATTTAAAGTAAGAGGGTTTTGAACCCTTTAATTTACTTCTCTTTCCCTTTTTCTTCTTCCAGTTGCTTTAGACAAGCTTTGTTTCATCATTCTTATACACTACAAGAAAATTAGTTTTTAGTGATGGAAAATTGCTGATGGAAACGAAACAAAAAATTTGATGGTAAATATGGAGGGAAATCACCTGGACACATTCTTCGACAGAATATAGCAACCATAAGAAAATACTGTTGGTAAATAAATCTTTACCAACAGAAATACCATCTGTAAATTCCGTCGATAAGTTTTATTCCTAACTATCGTCACTTGTCTCCATTTTAGCATTTTAAAAATAACAAAAATGATGTTGTTTGGTGTTTGTATAAGGTTAAACCTCTGCAGCCTCCTATTTCCTCTCTTCCATTTCTACCACATCCTACAGCCCTCTTTCTTAAAGTTTTGTATTTGTTATTGCCACCGCGTCTGATCGTCGTCATCGTTCGACTTGGCATCCTTGCCATTCTCACACTAAAATTCCTTGTCGTCATCATCAGAAATGCTGTGGCCTGAGAGATTCGACATCAACCACCCAAGCTGTAAGGTAAACAATTAACAGGACCTATGTTTTCTTCTTCCTTTTGCCTTTACTTTTATAATGTGCATGACTGGTTTGTGAACCCTTTGAGTGCAAATCTACCGTCCTCCCAAAATGAGGATGTCTGTCCTTTTCTACATTATAGTTTAATGTATGTTCTACATGTCAATATGTTTTTTGTGAAGGTGATGCATTAGTGATGTGTTTTACGAATGTGTTTTATTGATGTCTGGAAAAATGCCTTACTAATGTGCCAATGTCGAAACTAGTAATAAGTTGAATTAACAATTTAACTTCTACTTTCCATTTAATTTTCCAACTTCTTCTGCTAGAAGTTATTGCGTATTACATACTAAAAATACAACAAGAAAACTCAATCTAAAGATAACGATTAAGACCCTAAGATGAAGGAGAATAATTAAACATTTACATCAACTTGTTTTAGTGCCTGTTTAGTTCAACTTTTGGAGAGTGAATAAGCACTTTTTTCCACTGCAAAAGTTGTTTTTAAGAAAACTGAGTATTTGATTGTAAAATCCAAAAGCACTTTTTTCATAGAAATGACTTTTCTAGAAGCTAAAATACAGCTTTTTGAGAAGCTCAAATTTGGAGCTTTTCAAAAAAGTACTTTTTCAGACATATTTTTTAGATCAATTAATGAACCTATTTTTAGTTCCTTTTACTTTTATGTTTTATACACAATTCTCACAACAC
>JANSVA010007320.1:0-13712 GCA_025504915.1 Erythroxylum reticulatum | reverse complement strand
AGATTTGTGACTCAAGGAAGGAGATGAAATTATCCTTTGATGATTGTTTTTGGTAGAAGGTTCATTTGAGGGTCGAGGTTCTGGTGGCCTAGAATGCGCTCAATGTTTCACTTATCATTAGGGTGTTTGCTAGAGGAATATGGGTGCATGTTTCCATTGTGGCAGTATTGAGCATCAAATAGCTAGTTGCCCTGACATACAGGCTCAGACATCACAAGCCAGTAGGGAGGTCTCTTATGAATCTGTTGGAATAGAGGATGAGGTAGAGGTCGATAAGGATATATTCAGAACAGACCTAATCTGAATTCCCATTTAGATACTATAAATCGACCAGCTGAGCCTTCTGCTTTGGCTCGAGCTTATGCACTGAAAGCTTATGAGGATCAAGATGCACTAGACGTCATTGCTAGTATTGTTTCTCTCTTTAATTCTAAAATGCATACACTGGTTGACCCTGGATCTACTTATTCTTATATATTTGTTGGAGAAATGTTTGATAATGAGATGTCTATAGATCAGTTAGAGTATGACATACATGTAACCAGTCCTATGTGTAGTAGTGTGTTGGTTAATAAGTTATATAAGAACTTTCCTTTCTTGATATAAAGAAATGAGTATGTAGAAGATCTGATCAGATTAACCTTTCATGAATTTGATTTGATTCTGGGTATGGATTGGTTGTCTAAACATTAGGCGATAGTAGATTGTGATGCTAAAACAGTTATGCTTATGAAGCTTGATCAATAGATAATAATAGTACATGACATCCGCACTAGTTCCTTAGCTAATGCGATATTTGCTACACAAGCCCGAAAGCTCCTCAGGAAGGGATGTGAAGCTTATCTAGCTTTTATGTTTGATTTTAAGAAGGAGGGTAGTAAACTGCTAGATATTCCTGTGGTGAATGAGTTTGTAGATGTGTTTCTTGAGGAATTATTTGGACTTCTGCCTGAAAGGGAAGTGGAGTTATCTATTGAAGTTATGCTTGGCACTACTCCTATATCTAGAGCACTGTACAGAATGACTCTTACTGAATTGAAGGAGTTGAAGGTGTAGTTATAAGGGCTTATGGATAAAGGGTTTATTTGACCCAATGTATCACCATGGGGAGCACTAGTCTTGCTTATTAAGAAAAACAGTGGTACACCATTGATTACGGGCAATTGAATAAAGTCATAGTGAAGACTAAGTATCCTTTGCCAAGGATTGATGACCTATTTGATCAGTTGAAAGATGTAAGAGTGTTTTCAAAGTTAGATCTACGATTGGGATACTATCAACTTCGGGTCAAGGATATGGATATATCGAAACTAAATTTAGGACCTGTTATGGACACTATGAATTCCTAGTAATGTGATTCTAGTTAACTAATGCTCCAGCGACTTTTATGGATCTAATGAATAGAGTATTTAGGCCTTACTTTGATCAGTTTGGAGTTGTGTTTGTTGATGATATCTTGGTATACTCTAAGAATGAACTTAAACATAGTGAGCACCTTTAAATTTTGTTACAGACCTTGCGGGAAAAATAGTTGTATGCTAAGCTGAGCAAGTGTGATTTCTAGCTTCAGGAGATATCTTTTCCAGGACATGTTGTCTCCTCTGAAGGGATTAGAGTTAATCCGAGTAAGATAAAAGCGATTGTTAACTTGAAGCCACCACAAAATGTGACAGAAGTGAGAAGTGTTTTGGGTCTAGCTGGTTATTACCGTTAGTTTATGAAGGGGTTTTTAGTGATAGCATCCCCTTTAACTAAACTATTACAGAAAGGAGTGAAGTATGAATGGGCTGATAGATGTTAGAATAGTTTTGATCAATTGAAAAATATACTTATTGAAGCTCCTTATTGGTTTAGCCAACTTCGATTAAAGAGTACATTATGTATACTAATGCATCTGGAATTGGTTTAGGTTATGTTTTGATGTAGGATGGACAAGTGCTTGCTTATGCCTCTAGGCAACTAAAGTTACATGAATAAAATGACCCGATATATGATCTGGAACTTGCAGCAGTAGTGTTTACCTTGAAAATTTGGCAGCATTACTTGTCTAGTGAAAAATGTATAATTTTTAGAGATCATAAAAGTCTGAAGTATCTGTTTACTAAGAAGGAACTCAATTTGAGACAATGGAATTGGTTAGAATTATTTAAAGACTATGACTATATTGTGGACTATTATTTGATGGAGCTTTAATAGCTCAGTTGAAAGTAAGGCCTACTTTGAAACAAGAGATTTGTTATGCTCAGAGATCTGATGATAAGTTACAACAACTTATCTTGGCTACTTAGGGAAGTAAACAACCTGATTTTTCAATGAAAGGACATGGTGAACTATACTATAAAGATTGGTTGTATGTGCTAGGTAATGATGAAATGAAGAAAAAGTTATTGATTAAGGCTCATAATACAGTCTTTACTATGCACCCTGGTGGAAATAAGATGTATTAGGACCTGAAGCAGCATTATTTGTGGTCAGGTATGAAATGGGATGTTATGGATTATGTAGCTAAATGTATGAGATGCCAACAAGTTAAAGCTAAACAACAGGCTCCATCTGGTTTGTTTCATCCTATTCCTATTCCTCAATGGAAATAGGATAACATTACTATGGACTTTGTCATTGGACTTCTTATCACTCAAAGGAAATATGATGATGTATAGGTAATTGTGGATAACTTTACTAAATCTGCTCATTTTTTGTCTATTTGTCCTGATTACTCTTTGGATAGGCTTGCTTAATTATATGTTAATGAGTTAGTGAGACTGCATGGAGTACCATTGTCGATTATTTATGATCGTAATCCTTGATTTACTTTGAGATTTTTGAAAAAGCCTGTAAAAAGCTTTAGGTAATCAAGTTAAGTTTAGTACTTCTTTCCATCCCTAGAAAGATGGACAGTCTGAATGAGTGATACAAATATTAGAAGATATGCTTCAGGGTTGTGTATTAGAGTTTCTAAGAAGTTGGGTTAAGTATTTAGCTTTGATGGAGTTTGCTTATAACAATAGTTATCAGTCCAACATTGGCATAGCACCTTATGAAGCATTGTATGATAGAAGGTGTAGAACTCTGCTATGTTAGACTAAGTTAAGTGAAAGCAATATGATCAGGCCCGAAATTATAAAAGATATTGAAAAAAAGATTCAAATTATTCAACAAAGGTTGAAAGCTGCCAATGATAGGCAGAAGTCTTATGCTGACCTAAGAAGAAGGGATATTGAATATCAAGTAATTGATAAGGTGTTTTTAAAGTGTCACCATGGAAGAAGATACTTCGATTTGGTAAGAAGGTTAAACTTAGTCCGCGATACAATGGTCCTTACGAAGTTCTCAAAAAAGCTGGATCAGTTACTTATCAGTTGGCTCTTCTTAAAGAATTGGCCAATCTACATAATGTGTTCTATGTTTCTATGCTAAGAAGATATTGGTTTGATATGACTCATAAGATTCCCATGCAAGAAATTTAAGTACAATCGGATTTGTCTTATGAAGAAGGGCTAGTTTCTGTCCTAGCTCAAGAAGTCAGGCAACATAGGAATAAGCAAATCCCTTTGGTAAGAGTACTCTGGCAACACCATCGACTTGAAGAAGCAACATAGGAATCATAAGAAACCGTCAAAGCTCAGCATCTGTAACTATTTAGATTAGGTACAAATTTCGAGGATAAAATTTCCTAAAGGAGGGAAGAATTGTAACACCCTATATTAAGGGTTAAAATATTGAGGAACTATAGTGCATTATATGCTTCACATGTTGAGTATCCACTAAAATGTGTATATGTATTTTTGATATATACAAATAACTATACACGCATTTATCGACAATTTTTCGAGTAAAATGGATTTATAAATGAGATTAAATCATGAATTGTGGATTATTGGCGGTAAAAATTTATTTGGAGATTATTAGTAATATTTCAGAATTTTTGAGAATTTTAAAAATCTTTCTAGAAATTTTGGGATATTAAGGAAAATACACAAATGGCTTAATGACATGTAGCACCCCTTTGTGGATGACAAATGGCTCGCATTTAATGGGGCCATGTGTCAATGTATTAATAAAACACATGAGCATGTGTTTTGAAAGGCAAATTACGGTAGCTCTTTGTTGTTCTTCAATTTTAGCTTTGTTCTATATTCTACAACGAAACCCTATTGTTCACTGTCAAAGATGGAATTTGACTAAAGAAGCAAGTAAGTTATGTTATAGCTTTCTAGATAGTTTGTAAATGCATTTAATGTTGTTTTAGTAGTGGAATCGAATACATGCATGAAAAGTTTAATAGTGGAGTTTTGGTGTATGAATAAGCTAAATGAGGAATTGAATATTTTACTAAATTATGATAACAACAACTATATCTGGAAGTGCTAAACACATCTGAGTTTAATTTATGTTGAGAAACCAAAAGCGCAGAAGTTAAAAACATAGTAGTAAGAATGAAAATAGATAGTAGTGAGAGAAAGTGAAGGGGTAGTTTCAGATTTCTAATGTGTATATTGAATATGGATTTTTAGTTATTCTAGAGTAAGGTAACTTAGAATGGAGTGATATACAGCAGAAATAAGTTAGAAATGATTTAAATGAAGAGTTAGGATTGATGAAGATGGAAGAAGGAAAGTGCAAAAGAGTTGGAAATGGTGTGAATAAGAATCAGATTTTTTATGTCGGTATTAAATCTCAATTTTTTTATTTATTTGAAGTTATGGAGTTGAATTGGAAGTAGAATAGTTCATTAATGCATTGAATTTATTGTTTATAATATGTAAAATTAAGAAAATATGGAAAACGAATCAAAGAAGAAGAGGAAAAACAGGTGTGGTGGAGAAGATGGAGGTCGTGATCATGCTTATGCACGATCACGACTTCGTTGATGGACTTAGCAAGTCATGATCGTGCTTCCACACGATGGTGACTTTGTAGGTCCACAAGGAATGTTGCGGTCGTGCATGTGCACGATCGCAACTTCGTTGTTTATTCGAAGGAGGTTATTTTCTAAACATACTTTGATCTTTTTGTTATAACTTCTTCACCCGATATCCAAATGACTTAATTCTTAAACCAATGGATGAATTTAACATGGAAATGTGACTATGCTAAAGTACATCAATTGGGATATTTTATTGAACATAGTCAGTATTTGGATTATATCTTGATCTATAGATTGCCAAATGGAGTGTTTCTTAATTTAAATTAAACTAGAGTCATAATACTGCAAATTTTCTGAAGAGATTAAATTCTAATTCTACATCTATGAATTTTAGAATCTAATTTAAAGTTGCGATAAGAATTCTGATAAAGCTTGGGAACAGTATGAAATCTTTTAGGAATAACTTTCAGTATACTGAACCACATAGAATGATCTTGGTTTCATTAGAAACTCCAGACATGGAAAAAAACTTTCTAGAAGGAAGTGTTATCAAATTACCTCCCTTTCCTGATGTGAATAGTTAAGCAAAGTGGACTCGAACGTTGGATATTAGATAAATCTAGATTGGACAATTGAGTATGGTTTCACATGATTGATAATGTGACAAGATTAAGGATAAGAAACCTAGAATTTGCCATGAACATGCATCATACATATTTAGTAGACATAAATGTGCATTAATGAATTCTTAATCATACAAAATAGTGATGTGTGTATATGTTAATTGTTATAGAGGAAGGCATAGAGTGACCACTTCGAGATATTGTTGGTACTTCGAGGCAATAAGCAATAAGGGAGCTTTTGCAAGTAATTTAGATGGTCTTATCTATAAGTGAATCCTGATGAATATTTATAAGTAATTCAGTAAGAAAATTTTGATAGTTTTTCTTTGACTGTTTTGTTTTCTACTGATTTTGATCCATTGAATGATTTACGAAGCTATCAAATTAATATTTTTTAATATTTGTCATGAAACCAATGAATGATATATGTATTGAATTACAGACATTTCTATTTTTGAATCTGTTAAGTCTTGGTTGTGGGTAAATAGACATACCTAAAAGGGTCTATAGCTGCTCCTTTGGCACTTCGGTGATGAAACTTTTGTCTCTCCTATGATACTTTGGTGTCGAGACTTTAGTCTCTCTTGGACACTTTAGGGTTGAGACTTTAGTCTCTCCTGGACACTTCGATGTCAACACTTCGATCTCTCCTATATAAGTCCCATTATCTAGTTTTGTAAATGGATTAACAGTCATATGATTTTGAATTATGATCTCTAATAAGTTTTGATATGATACAAACAATAATTGATCTAATGGATTAACACCCTATTCTGAAGATTAGTTATCTATTCTATGTGTTTTGTTCTACTATTGAAGTGATTGAATTTAGCGTGCGAAGTGTTTTCTTTAATAAATCATACTATGTTTTAGAAATTCATTATGTTGAGATGATTATTCTATCACATGATTCTCTATCTTTTGTGGTTAAACATAGATTAGATATTACTCACTAAGATATATGTTTAGTATGGTGGATTTGCCCCGTGTAGGTTCAAAGCTAGGATTATAAAAATTGGGACGAGTCAACCATAATGGCCAATTGAGTCTGAGTCTTCTTTTAATAAAAATGTATTTTGAGTTTATTTTAGATTGTATATATAAAGTGTATGATTATGAATTGTTATTATTTTTTGTAATAACTATGTTTCAAGCTAGTTTCATTTTTTGGAACAAATTTTTATTAAGTTCATGTAATATAATGTATATATGTTTTGAATAAGTTTGGAATGATATGTAATATATGTTTGCTTCAGTTTCTAGAAATGCATGTAATGAATGTTTTGTATGTTTTAAAATACTTCCATACCATACTATTCGTTTTTGTTTGTAAGTTCAGTGTGGCACTCTCGTATCCTCCGTGGGGGTATTGGGGCGAAACATTGAGAAGAAGCTAGGCAAGCCATTAAAACAACCTCGATCAGATCGAGGGGTTAAGTACTTATCTAGAGAGTTCCAACAATTTCTAATTGACAATAGAATTGTTTCCAAATAGTCAGCTCCTCGAACACCTTAACAAAATGGTGTAGCTGAGAGGGGGAATGGGACTCTATTGGAAATGGTAAGATCGATGATGTCCTATGCTAGCCTTTTAGAATCTTTTTGGGGATAAGCCATACGAACGACAATATATCTTCTCAACTTTACTCCATCCAAATCGGTGCCTAAAATACCTAGGGAGTTGTGGACTGGTCGACTGCCTTCATTGCAGCATTTGAGGACTTGGGGCTGCCTAACCTATGTTCTAAGGCCTAAATCCACAAAGATGGAATCAAGGTCAGAAGTATGTTTATTTGTAGGATATCCTACAGGTACATGACGATACTATTTTTATAGTCCTTAGGATAAGAAGGTATTTGTGTCAAGACCTTATTAGAGGAAGAATTTATGAGAAATCACAAAGGAAGAAGTGAAGTAGTACTAAAGGAGTTAGCTATTTCTTCTAATCCAAGAGTTGATATGGATATAACAGAACAAGATGTTGAAATGGATTTAAGAGTTGAATCAGAAGACCAACTTAAACATCAAGTAGTGCCTATACATAGTGTTAGGGTTATGAGATAGCCAAACAGGTATCTAGACCCAGGAGAAGACTTAATTGCCATCACAGACTAAGAAGAAATGGATCCCATTATGTATACATAGGCTATTAATGATGTTGATGCAGAAAAATGGATCGAGGAAATGGAATCAGAATTAGATTTTATGTACACTAACAAAGTCTAGATCCTTGTAGATCTACCACCAGGTATAAAAGCCATAAGATGTAAGTGGATCTACAAAAGGAAAAAAGGATTATATGGAAAGGCAGAGACCTTTAAAGCTAGATTGGTAGCTAAGGTTTATACTCAAAAAGTGGGTATAGACTATGAGGAGACTTTTTCTCTGATTGCTATACTTTAGTCCATCAGGATTCTTTTGGCTATAGGAACCTATTTCGATTATGAAATTTTGCAAATGGATGTCAAGACCTCATTTCTTAATGGGGATCTTGAGGAGACCAATTATATGGCCTAATCAGAAGGTTTTGTTGAGCCAGGTAATGAGCATAAGGTATGCAAGTTATAAAGGACCATTTACGAACTTAAGCAAGCATCTAGGTCTTGGAATATTATGTTTGATAAGTTTATCAAAACCTATAGATTCATAAAAAACCTAGATGAGCCTTGTGTTTATAAAAGAATATAAGAAGGCAAGGTTACTTTCCTAATCCTATATGTTGATGACATTTTGCTCATTATGAATGATGTGGGAATTTTATCTATGGTTAAGGGATGGCTAAATTAACAGTTTTCATTGAAGGATTGGGAGAGGCTAACTATGTTCTAGGAATCAAACCTATAAGGGATCGTACGAACAAACAGATAACCTTATCTAAATTAACCTACATTGAGAATATGCTTAATAAGTTCACCGTGCAAGATTCCAAGAGGGGTTTCATTCCTATTAGATATGGAATCAAAATTTCAAAGGAATAAGCACCTAAATTTACTTTAGGAGGTGGAGCCATGCTCTAGAGGAGTGTCAAGCAATCTTATATTGCTAATTTGACTATAGAGGCTGAGTATATTGCTACTTATGAAGCAATAAACGAAGCAGTCTAACTCCACAAGTTCCTAACTTATTTTGAGGTAGTTCCAAAGGTAAAAAAACACATTACACTTTATTATGATAATAGTAGGGAAGTGGCTAATTCTAAAGAACCTCGGAACCACAAAGCTCCCAAACACATTGAGTGAACATATCATCTTATAAGGGAGATAATACAACGTGGAGAGGTAAATGTGGTAAAGATTCCCATAAAGCAAAACCTTGTTGATTCGTTGATAACGACATTATCTCGAAAGAGCTTTGAGGTTCACCGAGAAGGGATAGGAATGAGGAATATGTCAAGCTTACTTTAGGGCAAGTGGGAGCTGGCTAGAGTTATGTTAATATAGTTTGCTGAAAAGTAAGTGTATTTACATGTAAAATAATCTTCTTCTAGTTACATTTTTGTAATGAAAATATGTATTATTAATAAAATAAAAGAGTTTGGTTTTATTTATATAAACATAATATAACTAGTCATAAGGAACCAAAATTCTTTTGTTAATAATATACATATACATGAACATGTGTGGGAAAGATGTACATAATTAAAATCTAAATTAATTAATCTACAGTTGAATAATCAAGTTAGTCGCTTGATTACAGTTTAGACTGTAGTGTTGCGATTTATCTCCATGTAAGTAAAGGAGTTTACTTTCAGGGAATGATAAGTTTCATATTACAATAGTAGTCAACTATCAATAATGGCACTATTAAATGAATCTAGAATCACGTGTGGTTTATAGAATAAAGTAGGCCGTTACTTTAATCTTAAAACATACATTTTAGCATTTTCTTATTATGGACCACAATCTTGATGAGTGGTGAACTCATATATGTTTCATTTTAATTCTTATTATGATCTGAATGGATTTTTACAGAGTATTAATCCAGTGTTTGCATGTTAGAATTATTAATTGAAACATATATCAGGGAACATTCACCCAAATAAAGAGTATATAGTGATATCATCACTTCTAGATTTTTTTAGAGATTGGTGATTAAACTGGCACCAGGGTTTTGATGAACTAGCTATCCATCAAGTCTTAACACCAAGATGAGATCTTATGTGTTAATCACCATATAGAGCGAAATGAAAGATCTAGAAGGAAAAGACAATATAAGGGCAAAACGGTAATTTTCCCCTTTGTTGTGCAGATGGCTATAGTGAGACTCATAATAGGGTTTGCAATTGGACATCTTATTTGAATTATGTGTAGTCATAAAATTTAGTAATTCAAGAGTTCAACTAATTGTCTTTAATGGAATGATATTTAGTTAATAAGCTAGAATTAATTCTAATGACATTAAATTAATTCTGAGCTTATTAGAGCTTGAATTATCTAAGTCCAATAAGATTCCCCACTTGGCTTTAAGGATGGTTATCAAGCAAAGTAAGAAATATAATGGAGGTTTTAAATCCCATGATTGAATGTTGGGCTTGCAGTAATTAGTGGTTAATTAGAAGCCCAAATGAACATTTAGAAATAGTCTAGACTTTGGTTTAATTTGATTAATTGGATTAATAAAGCAAAAAAAAATTCTTAAAAAATGGAAGGTGCTATTTTGATTTTATTAGGGTTGAATGTGCAGCTACACATTTTGCATTGAATTGCTAAATAAAGATGATATTTATAATGCTTTATCATCATTAAATGGAGTAATGATCTTACCGTTAAATGGTTTAATGGTTGTCTTTTAATGATGGCATGTAATGTAACCTTTTAACATTCATTTGATCAAAGACGAAAGAGGTGTATTTCATGGATGATCTTTCTTCTTTCATCACTAAAACTGAAATTGACATGTCATTTTAGGTTATTGGTCTTTTCATATAGCCATCTTAAAAAAAATGAGAAGAGTCTCATTTAATGGCTTCTTTATGTTTGATTAAAGAATAAAGTGATGCATTCGATGCTCTTCTCTTCTTTCTTTTCAAGCATAACTGAAATTGACAAGGTGTAAGAGAGGTGTTCTTGCATTTTTCAGACTCTCTCTCCTTTCTTGCATGTGTTAGCTGAAATTTGCATGAGAGGTGTCGCATCTTTGGCTTCTTTCTTCTAAGAAAAATTTACTCTAAAGTTTTTTTCTCCTTTCCCACCAAAGGATCTTATTAACTAAGTTGTCCAAAAGGAACAAGTGATACATCGGATTGCTCGAGGATACAATGATAAGAAGAGGAGACATCGCTTAAGAGAGGATATATTGCCTAAGATAGCATAGCATAGCGAGGGGTTAAAGTTATAGTAAAGGAGTCGGTAATATAATCTCCATCTTGTTCTTATGATAATTATCTTCCATATACCATATCATGTATAGCTTGGCATGTTGATGTGCTTATCTTGCTTCCAATGTGATTCAGACCTTTGTTCGTACCCTTGGAGGTCAAATCAAAAAAATAATCAAAGAATTGCAGTATAGGATGTAACCTCGGGTTGTCTTACTTAATCAGAACCTAAAATGAATGGATCTATAACCTATGTGTCATGAAATGCAAGATAATTTGATAAGGAGGGGGTTTTGTTCTTTGAAAACATTAACTATACTAAATGGAATTGTAAGAAAAAATGTGAAATGAAAATTTGGATTTTTAGGAATAGAAAATGGAAAGATTAAGGCAAATGATCAAATAATGATAAAGTCCTCTCGAAAATGAGCTTTCGCTATCATAGTGAGAAATTAATTTTTAATGGGAGTGAAATCACTAAGTTTCAAATGGGCAAACCTTAAAGAACTCTTTAAGTCCAAGATCTTAATCAATGGGACTCCATTTCTTAAAACCTTATTAAATGATCTTAGTGTGTGTAGTGGATAAGCTAATGCAACAAGTCCCTTTGGGATCAAGAATCAACTCAATATCAAACACAACTATGGAAGATAAAGGAGAATCAACAAGATCATAAATATACATGTATAGGACTTCATATATTTAAGCTCAAAGTTCTACATCAACAAATCCAAACCACACATTGAATATCCAACACTTGAATAAACTATAATCAAGTATTTTCAACTACAAATTATAGATCCTAAACCTAGGAACTCATAAATCATAGCTGAACATAGATTAAGCTACTCCGTTTTCAAGCCCATTGAACTCTAGCCATTTCTACATCTTCTAGAGGACAGGGAGATGAGTAGCCATTCAAAGCTCTAGGAGACTTCACAGCCGAGAAGCAATCAGAGGCATTCATGGTAGAAGTCGATGGAGGAAAAAGGAAGAAATGAGATAGATGAGAGAAGACGATGGTGTGATAGTTATGTGAAGATGGAATATGGATGATGTATCTGTTTCGGCTCTCTTCTCTTCTTTTGTAAGTTAGCCCAAAATAGGTTTTTTTCAAAAATAGCATGCTAGATTGGGTTGCATAGTTGGTTAATTTACCAAAAATTGTTCGAGTCTGTGCTAATTTAAAAGTGTCACCAGGGAGAAAAGATGAGTTCGCTACGGTGAACTTTTCCCGAAAGATTTTCTCAATAGTCTGTTGACGTCATCGCGGCAACAGTATTACTCTTACCGCGACGAACTTTGCCTGGAAGATTTCTTCGAAGATCTTCCGATCTTACCGCGACGAAACATCATCTTCACCGCTGCGACTTGTTGACTTGTGTTCTTGGTCTTCACTCCTTGGCTCTACTTCTTGAATGTCCTATAATGAAAAAATGAATTTTTACGGTATCAATTGTTCTGAAAATCAATTTAGTGCAATTACTAATCATTTGTAACAATTTTACTCTCAAACTACATTAATTCAAAATAATCACTCGTGAGCTAAATTAAGCAAAAAATCTAATAATAAGAGCCAAAAAGTATAACAAAAACCATGAAATTGTCACTAAATGTTATAGGAAACTTGGGTTCAAATAAGTTCACGCACACTTAGACCTTCGTTCTCCTGAACAAAGCTTATAAAAGTCAAAGTAACACAAGTGTAAAAGAAAATACCAGCATGCTTAAAAATGAGAGTAGGGAATCAGTTAAATCACTTTCTCAGAAATCAACCTAAGCAGACCGAAAGAGCACTAAGAAAATAAACACTATAACTATTTAATCCAAGAGAATGGGCAAAATAGATTTCTCTCAAAGAAATGTGTTTTAATCTCTCATTTCACTTGTCTTGCGATAATTTCACTCTACAATCTGCTTAGCCTATACTTTTCCATAAGCTTGTGATAATTCCACCTCTCCACCACAAGAACTATAATTTCAAGAATCAAGAGGACTTTTAGGGTTGTAATGTATGGAAGGCTAATTGAAATGGATTGAATAGAAGACGGAAAAATGAGTACATGCATCACAATTATTTTTCTCATGAAACAAAAACCAACTATGTGTAAGAAAATGATTAAACAAACAACAAACATAATCTAACATTTTTATAACTTGTTCTCTTTTCAGAAAGATTTCTTTTTGTAACTATTTGGAAATTTTGGGACCTTTTTGGAACTTTGTCTTTCTTTTCTTTTATATAGAAACCTTTTTTTAGATCATTTGTACCTAGAAATGAGATATTCACATTGTGAAAAATGCATACACTTAAAAGATAGCTCAAAGGGGCTAGCAATGGTTAAGTGTTTGGGGTTTGTGTTTAGGTAAGTAGGGTCTTTTAAAAGATTGACTCTATTATATTAACAAATTTTTAGTTCATCAAGCTTTGATCAAGAATTAAAACAAGTGTTAGGGACATATGAAATTGAGCAGATACATACAAAAATGAAAGAATTCAGGCCTAAATATCCTTCCAACAAGGTTCGTATCTCAATTAAGCATTCCCAAGGTTTAAAAACGCATATTGCTACTCACTTAGCATGCCCTCACTTGCCGCTCATGAAAACATTGAAAATGGAATTAACCAAAATCATCTATCATTTAAAAAACATAGATGGTGTTTTAAAAAACAAATGGACAACTTTGAAATTTATAAAATCCTCAATGCACAAGAGTGAAAAGAATCTAATTTGGGAGAATTATTGAAATGAGGGAATTAAAATAGAAAATTGTCTTTTTCTTTTTATGAAAAGGGTTTGACTTCACTGCGGTAAACTAAAACTTCATAGTGTCGCTGCGGTTGTAGAGAAAAAAACACTTGAGAAACATGCAATTCACCTTAATGACCAAGTTTACAAACTTG
>JANSVA010007248.1:0-16081 GCA_025504915.1 Erythroxylum reticulatum | reverse complement strand
ATATAAATGGAGGTTTTAGAAGCCCATAATTGAATGTTGGGCTTACACTAATTAATGGTTAATTAAAAGCCCAAATGTTCATTTAAAAATGGGCTAGACTTTAGTTTAATGTAATCGATTAGATTAATCATATTAAAACAAATTTTTTAAAGAAATGAATGAGCAATTTGGGTTATTAGGGTTGAATGTTCAGCCGCACATTTGACATTAAAATGCTAAATTCAGATGGTCTTTATTATGGTTTATTATCATTAAATGAAGTTATGAACTTACCATTGAATGGTTTAATGGTTATCTTTTAATGTTAGCATATAACCTATTAGCATTGATTGGATTAAAGATGCTAACCTATTAGCATTGATTGGATTAAAGAAGAAAGATGTACATTGGATGGACCATCTTTCTTCTTACATCATCAAAAATCGAAATTAACATGATAATATTAGGTGATTGGACTTTTCATATAGCCATCTTAAAACAAATGAGAAGAGTCTCATTTAATGGCTTCTTTATGTTTGATTAAAGAAAGTTGTGATGCATTGGATGCTTCCCCTCTTCTCTCTTATCATGCATAACCAAAATTAGAGTGTAAGAAAAGAGTTCTTGCATTGTTTTGACTAACTCTCTCCTCTCACCTATGCATGGCCAAAACTTAGTATGAGAAGTGTCTCATTGTTTCCTTCTTTCTTCTAAAAAAATACTCCTCCAAAGTGTTTCTTCTCATTTCCCACCAAAGGATTTTGTTAACCAAGTTGTCCTAGTAGAACAAGAGGTAAATCAAATTGGTTGAGGATACAACAATAAGAAGAAGATAGATTAACAAAGCAAAGGCTTTGGATATAAGAAAAAGGAGAGGATAGTGCAACAAGGAATTAAAGTTGTATCCAAGGAGTCCTTAATACTCTTCATCTTATTTATGTCTAATATTATCCTTATACCATATCATGTATAGATTGGCATGATGATTTGGATATATTGCTTCCGTTGCAAATAAGATTTCTAAAAAGTTTTGAAATCTACCAGTTCTCCAAATATGGCATGCTTTCTTTTTCCAATCCAACACATATATGTGCTAATAACATCACTTGTCAAAATAATCACATTATTAGATATGCACTCACAATATCAAATCAACTTAACCTTGGGACTTTTACTTATCTCACTCTCATTTATTTTCTCTTCCAATCGTCATTTATTTCATCTTACATATGTATATTCACAATTAATTCAAAATTATAGATGCATAATCATCATGAGATTCTGATCTCAATTCCACTAATATATTCTTATGGATGATCATAGCTCTTATCGCATTAATCAACAACCATTTTGATTCCAAGTTCATCTTCTTAAGGTCATAATCAAATTTTGTTTTCATTCCATTCTGTTGTATACTTTAATCTCTTCATTTCTACTTATATCTCTATTTTCCTCAAACAATCCACAAAAATGCATTCACATCAATATGACATTCGGGGATAAATCACCACAGTACAATATTGATGTCATATTTAATAATTCATCCACCAATAAAAATGCATTGAATCTTTATTTTTCATATCTAACCATATACTATTTCTCATTTCTAAATATCCACAAAATTTTCTCACATTCTGAAGGATCATCATTTTTCTCATTACTTCTAACAAATTAAACTCTTAACGAATGCTCAACATGTGACTCATGTAAATGCGACTCAAACTAGGAATCGGTTGTCGTTGCATGCTAAGACATGTTTAAAATGCATTTACCTTGACATATATTTCGAAAATGCCCATGTAAGCTACTAAATCTAGGGTCTTATACCTACTTTGTAGCACCCCACTCTCATAGTGCATATCCCTGAACATACCTATAGTATTAAAAAATACACTCTAAAATGGTGGTGTATTAGGATGATCAAACAATTGAACTGATTACAAATTTTTCAAAAATCACACGCATATCACAAAAAACCACTAATTAAATTAGGCCCATTTTTTCTTTTATAAACATCAAAATCATAATTATGATTACACTGATTGATCAATCTCATTTACAAAGATTTCCAATTTGGAAAATCATTACAAAACATAATTATTTAGATAAATATGGTACAATAATTGCGAAATACATTCTTTAATACAAAAATAACAGAAAAACTACGTAGACACGAACTGACCTCGACTTCTATCTTTTTTATCTAAATGTAGTAGTTAGACTCCAATTTGTCTAACTGGTGATTTTCCTTAAGCATGAAAAATAATGTTGCAATTTTGAGGTGAGTTTTGCGAACTCAATGAGCGGACCATCCTCGATGGCTCACTCACATCACATAACACAATAGTTCATACTTCAATTTCACATACACTTCATATTGTCATATAATACACATCATTTCACCAATAATCATATAGCATCATATAACACTTTGATCACTTATTTTACATTTAACATTTAGAGCAGTCAAATAGTTCATTTCGATCATTTAACACATACATATTAATTATATATAATGTTCATGAGACTCACTTTCATTTGTTATTGTTGTGACCGAGTGCCTTTTTACTAGCCCATATCCATTATGGATACCGAACTTGTTTCAGATATTGTCCAATATCCTTTTGTGGATACCGAGAACATTAATAACTGAACCTGTGGTTTTTATGTATATTCCAAGCTTTAAGCTCTTTTAGAATGGTCACTCCGATGACAACTGCCTTTATGTTATCATGCATTCATGTAATGAAATGCATTATATTCACATATATTCAATCAATTGCTTGCGTTCAATTTCACATTCACATTTTTCGACATATTGTTGTCCAACAATCAACAAAAATGTGGAGAATCACTTATTTCATTCAAATTCTCATTTAAGGAGCACTTCCAATGATTTTTATATACATCAAATGCCTCAAAAATTTATTTTCGAGAATCAACAAATTAACATCAATTATATAAGTAGTAATTCAATGCAGAAATTTAAAACAGAACAAATAATGAAATTGAGATCAACGAGGATGACTCATAGTACGCTCTAGATTAACATTTGCTTCCTTGATCTGAAATGTTTAGATGCGGATGTTCTATCTTGGATATCAACATTATGCAATACACATATTGCACACACATTATTAATTACACAATCATTTAAACATTCAATTATACATATATGCATATGTGTAATGTATAATGCATACTCAAATTGACTATTCCAGGTATGTTTGCTTAATCACATATCTTGATCATTCAAACCTTATCATTTGTATATGTCTAGCTTATTCTTAGGTTTACAAATCAAGAACACTTGGTGATTCTAATATCATAATTCAATTACTCATCATTTCTTTTCTAGCATTATATGCTCTCATAATATCCAAGTCTCATTCACCTTTACTTGATACATAGTACTCATCTCCTTGCAATAATACTCGCATTTATAGGAACACTTTTCTATTATTAACAACTCATAACTTTCGAGTTGAGATACATTTATATATCATATCTTGCGAAACTTGATCTTCTTAAGTCCATCAATCAACCATTTATCAATACTTTCTTAGTGAATTTAGATGATAATGAAATTTTATGGACAGGAAGGACAATGTGTAAGGAGATTGTGGTTCAAATTTCAAGTTAATAGGAGTTCCTGAGAACAAGTTGTGATCAAAAGAGTGAAGAGTGTTGAAAGCAATCAAATGGTAATGCCCCTCCTCTGCATGATCGTGCAACCACTTGAAAATCCCTCTCTGTCATGATCTTGTAACCACTTGACAATCCCTCTTTGTGATAATCATGCACTTCTTGATTCAAGAATCATTCTAGCTTTTCTTTCAAAATAGATTTTTAGGTTAATATTTTATGGCTATTTTCATAAAAAATGAGGAATTTAGGTAATACTTTCTTTTAAATAAATGCTCCCATATGTCTTAAGTTTCTAATGACACCAATTTCATTCAGTTTGGTTCAGTATTTTGCATGTTATACCTAATACTACAGATTGTTCCCAAACTGTGACAAAACACTATACTCAAATTCAAGCTAAATTTTTGAACCCTTAAAGATAGAATTAAAATTTGATTCCTTCATGAAAAATATATTCATTTGTCTCTAAACTTAAAATCATCCTATTTGGATTTCTACAGATGAAGATATGGCTAAAATATAGATGCTTATCTAGTGGAAACGTTACAGCTAACATATTCTAGACATTCTCTTTCAATTTTCTAGATTTTTAACTCTTACATTTTACATCTAACACAACTTGTACATAGATCATCTTTTCTACCTCATTCCTATCTCCATTTCATCTCAATATCATCCATAAACAAATTATAGTCCATGATTGATCATGAACACTAAAAACAAAACATCAATGTGTACATATGTTCATCAAATTTCTGCACACATTCTAATCCATTATCATGATCATTTACCACTAACTATCATCATATACGCTTCATTAATAAATCCATAAAGATCAATAATAATACACTTACTTGATTAGCTTAAAGCTTCTTCAAAATCATCATGAAACCCTAACGTCCCACATCACACGATCATCTCATTTTAAGGAGGAAAAGGTTAGATTTTTAGCAATAAGAAGAAGATAGTAAGATATTTAACTAGCCAGTATAAGATTAAGATGAAAAATCAACTTGAAAGAGGGTGGTAAGAGTTTCAAAGATGGATAGAAAAATGAAGAAGATGAGAGTTTTTTGGTTGAAATGAAAGACAATAAAGATGTCTTTCAAATGGATAGTAATGTGGGTTTTAAAAACTTGGTGGGTGTCATGACACCTTCCACTTAAATGATTTATGTTAAACAACACTTAATTGCTTAGTCCATTTGTCTCCAATTTCTAATCTAATAAGACTATCTTATATAATCTTATATAATTATATAACTAAGATTGTCTGTTTGGTAATATTCTATTTTTTTCCCTTTCAACATAATTTGGATTTTCTCTAAAAAAAATGTTAGTTGAGTACTTGGCTCTCTAATGGATTGACCCGCAATAATACCTACAGATTCTCCCAATTCCACCAGGTCGCCACGGTGTCAAGGGTTCGAATCCCTCCTCGCCCACAGCCATCCAAAAAAGGAATGACCTTTCCTTTGTCTCCCACTTTTCAATGAAACTTGTCATTAAATCTTAATGTAACTTATCAATAATTTCTACTACCATTTGACATTTATTTATATTGCTATTTATCAATTATCTTACTACTTGACATTTTTCCTAGTCCAAAATTATCCTTAATTTTAGAAAATTCTCAAATTTCACTAAATTTTCTAAATCAATAATATAATTTACCAAACCAATTTTTAAGGCAAAATATTCACTATCCATATCATTATCACATTAAAAGAATCATTTATATTTGAAAAATGTCAAATGAGTGTATGAACAAATCATTATAACATGTGTAATAATCAAATTTGCGTGTACGTATACTACATTATGCATAAGCATGATGGGAATTTCCTAATCTCTCATTGCTATTCCTCATTTACAGAGATCTAGGGTTCTAACCCTTAGTATGGAAACGGGATGTTACAATTTTACCCTTTAATAAATTTCATCTTGGAAATTCTTATCTGATTAATAAAAAAGGCAGGTGTAATATCTTGTTTTCTATTATATGCTTAGGATTCAACCCTATATTAAGTATTACATATACATGCATAACAATAGCATTCATACATGAATTGATATTTGTACACATTTCAAGATATCATATGCACTCAATTGACTTATTTCAGGGTATGAAAGAAGTTAAGTGAACATGATGCGAATTGCGATTTGGTATGTCCTGTATGTTTAGATTTCAATTAGCAAATTGGGATTAAATGTTATTAATTGAGATATTAATGGATTAAATGTACATTTGGTTAAAAAAATTCCAAGTGGTAGGAAAAATTGATACATGGAAAATTAGGGTGAATAAGCCTAAAATTGAATGACATTTGGCATAGTAAAATGTGTGACAACTGGACAAATTATTATGTGACAATTGGACCAATCTTGAGGTGAGATGCGGACTACTGAATTAGTCACTAATGATAGTATCTTGAGTGGATTAGTGGCAACATCTTGATTAGGAAAATGTAAGATATGCCTTAGGACAAGTGTTGTGCTTTAATGGTAACTACTAGCATGTGAAGTAGCAAGTTTCTATAGCAGGGTTTTCCTGCTTCTTTCTTCTGTTTCATCACCAAAAATTGCTCCTACTTTCTCCTCTATATTTTTCCTAAACCCTATCCAAATTACTGCACCAAAACCACTTTTTTGTCTTACACAAAATAGCCAAGAAAACTAGCTAAACATTACCTTCATCTTGCTTGCATGGAGTCTTGATTTAATTTGAAGTTTGAGCTGAATTGAAAGCCTAACAAGTAAGTGAAAATATGAGTTTTATGACATATCAAATGATATAAGAATGATGCTAGAATTGGAATGAAATGCATGTGTTATTGGTGCAGATATATGCTGGACAATGTTGCATGAACTTGGAAGTTTTTCTATTTTGTTTTTGGTGTATAGAAATAGTGGAGTATAAGGCATTATGAGGATGAATTGGAATGCAATTTAATGTATAAATTAGATGGATTTATGCAAAGTAAAGATGTTAATTTGATGCTTTTGAATTGGGAAAGAACTAGGACTATATTCATAATAACATAAAAGTTTCTAGTTTGATTTTTGATGCATGAAAAACTAGGATTTGTGAGCTGGTAATTGAATAATTTTGAACTATAATAGGAGAGCTTATTAAAGAGGTATAATTGATGAACTATAAAGAGGTTGTTTTGAATTTGGTATAAAGTGTTTAAAAAAACTAGAAAAGTGAAAGAAGAATTGTTGGAATATGTTAGCTGTAGTGTTTTTCCTAAATATGCATTGGTATTTTGGCTGCAACTTGATCTGTAGACATCAAAATGTGATTACTTTAAGTTTAGATTAAACTGGGGACATATGGATATTATTGTTATGAAGGAATTGAATATTATTTCTGTCTTTAAGAGTTTCAAATTTTGGCTTGAAGTCGAGTTTTTGGATTATGTCACTGTTTGAGAAGAGTTTGTAGTATTTTGGGCATAATATCTAGGAATAATGAACCAAATTGTATGCAATTCAGTTCATCAGAAACTTAAAACATTGTTTTAGAAAAAGATATTATCTAGAAACCTCTTTTTCTATTTTATAATACCATGCAAACATCGAAAGGTTGGCCTGAGAAAATCTGGAAAACAAATGAAGAAATTGGATGAGAACTTTTGTATAACTCATCCTATGATTGTGGGAAGCCGTATACGGTTGTGGAAGTTGCAGGGAAGTAAAGAAAATATTATTTTGTGTGATTCTTGATACAATTAAGGCTAAGATGTTTAAATACGATGCATTTGGACTTGATTAAGGTTTAAAAAGAACATAATGTTAAGGATAAGATGTTTAAATACAATATGTGATGAGTTTTGATTAATAATTGATGTTATACTTCAAGGAAAATAATGTTAGATAATAATGCACCAAGTTTGGAATGAAGGCGTGTTAAAGGAATGAAGATATTCATATTAATGAAAATGTATTCCAAAAGATATAAATAATGCATTAAGAATGAATGAATGAAAATTATGAATTATGTGAAATATTTGTAATGCTAGAAAAGAGTTAGTAAATGTATGGTTAATGAATGGGGCATGATCAAGTCTACTTAAGGTATTAATCTAAATGCAAACAAGACATATCCAAGTGATAATTTGTGAATGATTATGAATTATGATTAAAGAAACATGCTCGAGATGGTCATTGTGCATGCATTGAACATGACATATCAATATATGTGAACAAATGAATAAGTATTAGATTGATCGACTTTGTAATGTGAATCATGTATGAATTTTATGATTTTAGACACTTAAGTCGGATGTCATTCATACATTTCCGGACCATCCAGCCAATAGCATAAATTGGAGCTTACCGTAAGTCACCCTAGATGAGTTCACTAAAATTGATTTTATTTGTATTTAATTCCCATTTATTGAATTGATAATGACTTGATTTTGATGATTCCAAACGTTAATAAATTGAGGATTTTGATATTTGTGAATATGTTGGAAGTGTCTATTTGCATTTGAGTTCTAACTAATTTCTGAATACTCAACGAAAGTTCAATGCTAGACTAAGGTCCGATGAATCTGAGATTCTATCTGTGCAACATAAGTATATATTTTGATGGCACATTCTATTATTTGATGCTTCTTATAAAATGCATGTTCAAATTAAGGTGTTATGATCAGAGTAGCCAGTATGAACAAGCTTTAAGCTTAGAATTTTACACGTAGAGCTTTGCTCCGTGATTTATATATTTGATTAAGCCTAATGGGCTATTATCTGTATCTATATCAGAAATTCGCTCAATCAAAGCAAATAATAACGAATTTGGAATCTCATATGCATCCGCATTTGTATATCTATGATTATGAAGCCTTTTTTAAAATTGTGATGATGAGGTGATATGACATAATAATGTGATTGATTGAGTTATACATGTTCTTAAAGACTATATGGGAAATGTGTGACATTCATTATGTCTTATTGAGATGGAAATGGTTTGTGAAATTGGTTGGTTATGTGATATTTGTTTATTTGGCTTGAGTGAGATCATCAATGATGGTTCACTAATTAAGTTCGCAAACTCATCAAAAATTGCAATGTGACTCTTTAGGTACATGTTAGGGGACCTAGTTCCTAAGATTTTCTAGAGGAACATTGTGGATTAAGATATGACTTAAAGGTCTATCATCTGACATCAAAGGAGTTATAAATTGTATTTTATAGTTTCCTTGATTTGTATAAAGGATTGTAAACTTTCTCATATTTAGTAATGTAAATATTTGTTTTAATGACTACAATGTCAATTTTTGTAAATGAATGAAATAAAGTGTTAAGGTTTCAAGTATTATGTATCCTTTATGATGCCATTTAAGAGATTATGTTTACTCCAAAATGCCATTGTTATAGGATATGTACTTGAATGTCCTTTGGATGTTTGGGTATATATTCTATGGTAGTAGGATGTTACAATTTTGGTATCAAAACATAGTTTGACATCTATAGGAACATATAAGAGTATTGAGACATGATAAATAGTGAGAGACTTAGTTAGTGATCACAATTATTTTTGTTATAGGTAACCTGTCTTAAGAGATCAAGTTAGAGAGTCAATTGATATGGAGTCTGTAGGAGCTAATAGAGAGTCTCCTGTACCTGAGTTTTCATAAATAGCTTCGAGAATCCCAGAGAGAAGGGAAAAAAGATATGATAGGCTTCAGAAGTAGGGGGCTATAGACTTCTATGGAAGTACAGACCCTACTAAGGCAAAAATTTAGCTAGAGAGAATTGAAAGAGTGTTTAATCAGATGGATTGTGAGTTAGATGAGAGATTTGATTGTGCTATCTCACTTCTATAAGATCCAGCATATTAGTGGTTAAAGACTATTCTAGGCATTGCCACCAAATCTTATAGTTTGACTTAGGAAGATTTTCTGAAGGTGTTTAAAGAGAATTACATGCCAAAGATTTATCTAGATAGAAAGATGAAAGAATTTTTGGATCTAAAATAAGGAAGTCTCTCATTAGCAGAGTATGAGATAAAATTTAATGAATTAATAGGGTATGCAACTGTATTAATCCCAACTGAAGAGGAAAAATGTAGGAGGTTTGAATATAGGTTAAATGTGGAGATCAGAATGAGGCTAGCCATTTCTAGTTTGGATAGTTTGATGAAACTCTGAGTGGCCTCGATCAGAATTGAACATTTGTTAAAGGATGGCTAGGGAGAGTATAAACAGGAGTCTAAAGTGAAGAGACAAAGTGAAACTTATGTTGATTCTAGTAGAAGCTTCAGTAATTGTCAAAATAGATCATCTCAATTCTAGGCTAGATTGTGAAAAATTGGGTTTCAACCAAGAGATGGATTTGATTATACTAGCAGAGGTATAAGACAAGTGCCTTCTAGGCATTCACAACAGATGCCTAATTATGAGCACTGTGGTAAGAAACATGGTGGTGAGTGTTGGGGGTTATCGAGAGCTTGTTTCCATTATGGCCCTACATAGCATCATATTAGAGATTGTCCTAAGACTTTCATACCACAGTTTGGACTTAAACAAGGAACAATGAACAAGACAACAATTCAGCAGAGTAGAGTTGTCGGATCTGTATAGATAGGAAGAGATAAGGGTAGAACTCAGTCAGTAGGGCCTGGTGTCAGGAATAAGGTGTAAAGTAACCAGCTGTAGTCTTAAGTCAGGGTCTATGCTATCATCAAACAGGAGACGCAAAACTCCCTACATGTGGTAACATGTGTGTTGAATGTTTTTCATTTTGAAGCATTTGCATTGATAGATCCAAGATCTACACATTCATTCATCACATGCATTTCGCATCTAAATTGCATTATAAGAAAGAGATATTGAAATGTGGGTTAGAGGTGAGTACCTTAGTAGGTAGCATAACAGTGATTGGTGAGGTATGTAAAGGGTGCATAGTTCTAATTAATCAGGCAGAGTTAGAAGCAGATTTGATAATATTGCAGTGGAAGGAAATAAATATTATTCTAGGCATAGGTTGGCTTATTACTCATCGGGCTATGATGAAATGTTATACTAAGGAAGCAGTTCTTGAATCCCCTAATTAGCCAAGAGCAGTGTTTCAAGGAGTTACTCAAGTAGTGCCAACCTAACTAATTTCATTTATAAGTGTTTTGAAACTGATTCGAGGTAGATGTGAGGCTTATCTAGTGTAAGTAGATGATAACGAAATGAACAAACCATTTAGGATATTCTAGTTGTTAGGGATTTCTTAGATGTGTTTCATGCAAAACTACTAGGTTTACCGCTAGAAAGGGAGACAAAGTTTACCATAGACCTCATTCTAGGTACCGCTCTTATATTAATTCCTCCATATAGGATGGCACCTATAGAACTGAAAGAATTGAAGATCCAATTATAAAAGTTGTTAGATAAGGGTTTCATCAGGCCTAGTGTGTCACCTTGGGGAGCTCTAATATTGTTTGTAAAGAAGAAGGATGGAACTCTGAGATTGTGTGTTGATTATTGACAGTTAGATCGGGTGATAGCTAAGAATAAGTACCCATTATAGAGGATTCGTGATTTTCCTGATCAGTTACAAGGAGCTCAAGTGTTCACAAAGCTAGACTTGAGATCGGGATATTATCAGTTGAAAATAGCTAAGGCTGATGTAACAGAAAATGCATTTAGAATATGATATGGGCACTTCTAGTTTTTGATGGTGTTGTTTAGATTGACTAATTCCTTAGCAGTTTTTATGGCCTTGATGAATAAGATATTTCAACCTTATTTAAATCGCTTTATGATTGTGTTTATTGATGATGTCTTGTTGTATTCGAAGTGTTTAGAAGAACACTCAGAGTATTTGAGATTGGTTTTACAAATAATGAGAAAGAAGCATTCGTATGCCAAGTTCAGTAAGTGTAAATTTTGGCTTGATCAAGTAGTGTTCTTGGGTCACATAGTGTCTAGACAGGGAATTTAGTTAGACCCAAAGAAAGTAGACGCAGTGATGAAGTGGGAGGCTCCAAGGAATGTGTCTGAGGTTCGGAGTTTCCTTGGATTGTTCATATATTATAAGAGGATGATCGAGGGGTTTTCATTGATCTCAACCCCTTTGACAAAACTTCTGAGGAAGAATGTACCTTTCATATGGAATGATAATTGTCAGAGAAGTTTTAAAGAGCTTAAGCATAGGTTAATTACAACACCACTGTTAGCTATTCCTTCTGGAATAGGAGGGTATATGTTGTATAGTGATGTTTCACATCAGGGATTAGGATGTGTGTTGATGCGGCGTGGCAGAGTGATAGCATATGCATCTAAGACAATTGAGGTCTCATGAGTTTAATTATCCATTACATGAATTAGAATTTGTTATTTAGTATTTGCTTTGAAGATTTGGAGACACTACCTATATGGTGAAACTTTTTAGGTATATACTGATCATAAAAGTTTAAAATATCTGTTGAGTCAGAAGTAGTTGAATATGAAACAAAGGAGATGGATAGAATTGTTGAAAAGAGATCCTAGATTTACCTTGAAATTTTAGAGTAGCTTACAGACAACTTTGGGTACAAAACTAAATTTTAGTACTACATTTCATCCTCAGACAGATGGTCAGAGTGAGAGGACGATTAAAACTATTGAGGATATGCTCAGAGCTTGTGTTCTGGAGTTTCAAGGAGGGTGGGATCAATATGTGGCTTTGATTGAATTTACTTATAATAATCAGTATCACAGTAGTATTGGTATGGCTCCGTATGAGGCGTTTTATGGAAGAAAGTGTCGTTCACCTTTATATTATGATGAAAAGGGTCTAAAAATTGTCAAAAGCCTAGAATTGATTTAAGATACTATTAACAAGGTGAAATTGATTTGCAATAGAATTAAAGCAGCACAAGATAGATAGGACAGTTATATGGATTAGCACAAAAGAGATGTGAAGTATCAAGTAGGAGATAGAGTATTTATGAGAGTATCACCTTGTCAAGGTGTGCTAAGGTTTGGTAAGAAGGGTAAATTAAGCCCGAGGTACATTGGTCTATATGAGATAATCGAAAGAATTTGGCCATTGACTTATAATTTAACCTTACCTTTTGAAATGACACAGATACATAATGTGTTTTATGTGATTATGCTTAGGAGATATTGGTCGGATCCAACTTATGTGATACTGAATCAAGAGATTGAAGTTTCTAGTAATATGAGTTATATTGAAGAACCAATTAAGATAATTGGCCATCAAAATAAACAATTGAGAAATTGAGTGATCCCATTAGTGAAAGTACTTTGGAGAAACCATTCAAACAAAGAAGCCATATGGGAAATGGAAGAGAACATGAAAAGACACTACCCCTATTTATTTGATTATTTAGGTAAGAATTTCGAGGACAAAATTTCTTAAAGGGGAAGAATTGTAATATCTTGTTTTCTAGTATATGCTTAGGGTTCAACCCTAGATTAAATATTACATATACATGCATAACATTAGCATTCATACACAAATTGATATTTGTACACATTACAAAGATATCATATGTAATCAATTGACTTATTCCAGGGTATGAATGAAGTTAAGTGAACATGATCTGAATTGTGATTTGATATGTTATGCATTTTATTATGTTTCGATTTCAATTAGTAAATTGAGATTAAATTCTATTAACTGAGAGATTAATGGATTAGATGTACATTTGGTCAAAAAATTCCAAGTGATAAGACGAACTGATACATGGAAAATTAGGGTGAATAATGTTTGACAAATGGACAAATTATTGTGTGATAAGTGGACCAATCTTGGGTGACATGTGATTACTTAATTAGTGACTAATGGTAGCATCTTGATTGCATTAGTGGTAGCATCTTGATTAGGTAAATGTTAAGACATGCCTTAGGACAAGTGTTGTGCTTTAATGGTGACACCTAGCATGTGAAGTAGCAAGTTTCTATAGTAGAGTTTTACTGCTTCTTTCTTTTATTTTCATCACCAAAAATTGCTCCTACTTTCTCCTCTATACTTTGGCTGAGCCCTAGCCAAATTTCTTCACCAAAAAAAACTTTTTGCCTTACACAAAATAGCCAAGAAAACCAGCTGAACATTACCTTCATCTTGCTGTCCAAAATCAACCTGTTTACATCTTAAGTTTATGATGAAGTTTGCTTGCATGGAGACTTGATTTAATCTGAAATTTGAGCTGAATTGAAAGCCTAACATGTAAGTGACAATCTGAGCTTTATGTCATGTCAAATGATGTAAGAATGATGCTTGAATTGGAATGAAATGCCTGTGTTATTGGTGAAGATATGTGCTAGAAAATGTTGCATGAACTTAGAAGTTTTTCTGTTTTGTTTTTGGTATGTGGAAACCGCGGAGTATAGGGCGTTATGAAGATGAAATGTATTGTGATTTGATGTATATATAAGGTGGATTTATGCTAAAGAAATATGTTAATTTGACGTTCTTGAATTGGGAAAGAACTAGGACTATATACATAATAATGTAACAGTTTCTGGTTTTATTTTTGATGCATAAAAGACTAGGAATTGTGAGCTATTAATTGAATATTTTTTAACTATAATAGGAGAGGTTATTGAAGAGGATTTAGATTATGATTCAGGCCTAATAAAGGTATAATTTATGAACAATAAAGAGGATGTTTTAATTTTGGTATAAAGTGTTAAAAAAATCTGGGAAAGTAAAAGAGGAATTGCTGGAATATGTTATCTTTAGTGTTTTCACTAAACATGCATCGGTAGTTTAGACACAACTTGAACTATAGACATCCAAATGGGCTTATTTTAAGTTTATATTAAAATATGGACATATGGCTATATTTTTAATGAAGGAATCGAATTTTATTTTTGGTTCTATGAGTTCCAAATTTCATTTTGAAATTGAGTTTTTGGATTCTGTCACTGTTTGAGAATAGTCTGCAGTATTTTTAGTGTAACTCTAGGAATAATGAACCAAATTGTAAGAACAATAGTTCATTAGAAATTCAAGACATAGAGGAAAATATTTTTGGAAGAAGATGTTACCTATAAAACTCGTTTTCTATGTCATAATGCCATGCAAAACTGACTCAAAGCCTGTCCAAAGAAAATCTAGAAAACTAATAAAGGAATTAGATGGGAACTTTTGTATAACCCATCCCACAATTGTGGGAAGCCATATACGATTGTGGAAAATTCAAGGAAGTAAAGAAAATGTTATTTTGTGTGATTCTTGATCTAATTAAGGATAAATTATTTAAATACAATGCATTTGGACTTGATCAAGGTTTAAAAAGAACATAATTTGATGTTGGAAAAAAATGGTTAAATGTGTGATAAGTTTTGATTGATAATTGATGTTATACATCAAGAAAAGAATGTTGGATAATAATGAATCTAAGTTTGGAATGAAGGAGTGTTAAAGGAATGAAGATATTCATATGATTGCAAATGTATTCCAAAGGATATTAATAATGCATTAAAAATGAATGAATGAGAATTGTGAAATATGTGAAATATTTGTAATGCTAGAAAAGAAATGTATTGTTTATGAATGGAGCATGATCAATTCTACTAAAGGTATTAATCTAAATGCAAACAATACATATCCAAAGGACAATTTGTGAATGATTATGAATTATGATTAAGGAAACATACTCGGGATAGTCATTGGGTATACATTAAACATGACATATGAATATATATGCACAAATGGATAAGTATTTGATTGATCGACTTTGTAATGTGAATTATGTAGCGCCCCCTTACCCTAAGCTACATATTGGAACACCCTTAGGTCATTCCAATACATAACCTATGATAATGGCACACTACGATCAATTACAACATTCACTTAACATGGCATCATCATTTTTTTCTTATGAAACATAATATGGGAAAACACAATAATTTACAACAATTTCCTCCTTTCATTTCTTAAAAACCAAAAGTATACATTGGTAGCTTTCCTAGACCATCCGAAAGTGTACATCATCATATCCTAATACAAAAGATGCTACATGAAAGAGGAAATACACAAAAATCTGTCTAATTTGTCTAAACCCAAATGACTGAACTTTGAACCATTTCTTTTTGTTCCCGAAAGTACAAGGCTAATAGCTTGTTGCACCTCTCAGTAGTTAAGATCGTCTCTCAGTTGTGAAAAATCAATGCTGCAATTTTGGTGAGTTATGCAAATTAAATGAAGTAACCATCATCAATGGTTTACTCAATTCATGTAACACATCACATATATAACATATATTTCACAACTTTGGATAACCCATCACATATCACATTCTCACTCAATAGTAGGCAATTTATCATTTCAATCAATCCAACATGCTTAATAAAATGCATATGAATGCTTATGTGACTCTTTTCAAATTATGACGTTATTGTGACTGAGTGCCTATACTGTCTCATATCTATTGGAAAGAATGGGCTCATTTATATTGTCCCCATCGATTTTCAGTGAACCAAGCAATTGGTCTAGCTTCAACT